>KZ807139.1:311686-321755 GCA_000696205.2 Oncopeltus fasciatus
TTATAAAAAAAAAATTATATAGAATATGACGATATCTGTCAGCACATGGTATATTCAGATTCCATACAACAACACTGTTTTTATAATGATAACTCTGAAGAGATTGGTTCAGTCTATTAAATATTTATGAAAGTATATTTTTCCTCGCGTTACACGAAAAATTTATAACTCCCTCCAGCAATTTGTATATATTTAAATATTTATATTCTTATATTTGAGACAAGTTCGATTTTAACGATTTACATTCTGAAAATGAATAAAGCTATCTGGAATATAGATATATTAGCTAGGAAAATAATTTAGTTTTTATTTTTGTTAGATGATTTCAGAATCTTCTTCACACTTTTATTTTAATTTGAGAGTTATTATTTAGAAACTCTCACATACCTGCACAGTACAGTCACTCATCATTTTTTTATTTCATTACTTTAAAAAAAAATAAAAACTGTACATTCTGGTGCAGAGGTAGCTAAGGGGATACCTTTAATTCTATCAAATATCAATGATAGGGATTCAAATTCCGCCCTGAGCGAGCTTTTAACGAGAAGTAATTGCTCTTTGGTTAAAAAATACAAATGATCGAAAATTGGTTAGAATGGTTTCTAGGAAGGAATTTTGAATTCCTCAAGATAATATCAAACTAGTCTCCTTAAGTGGAAAAAAAAAAATAGTTATACAATATAATAATTGAATTGAATGTAATGATAAATCTATAAATAATGTCTTTAAACTTGATTATATATTTTCTGGTGGTTAAAATTTCAAAAAAGGGCGAAGAAGACGGATTTTTGTCTGATTAAAAAAAAAAAAAAAAAAAAAATGGTTTCAAGTGAGGTAACTCTTTCTTAGACATGTGGAGTAAAACACAATGAAAAATATTTATTTCTTATCATGTTTTTAGTGGAGGGGGAATTATTAAGGTATTAAAGAGTAAATATGCTGGTTTTACATAACCATTATAATATTTTATGTTTTTAAATACTACAGTTTTGCACCATGAATGACACAGAACCGGATGTTTTCTAAACAGATAGAAACACGAAGAAATTACATATAAGAAATTTGTTTACTCGGTGTAATTCTTGCTGGAAGGACATTTTATTTAAAATCATTAGTTATTCTGTCCATTTCTGCCTGTTGGTGCTCGCTGGGACACAAGTTGTTACAGCAAAAGTCTGCTAGACTCATGACTATCGCTCGAATTGCTAAAATATCCATTTAAAAGAGTGCTTCTCCGTTATACAATTACATTCGTCCACCATGTTACCCCCCTTCCCCCCAGCCACCCCTTGCTAATTCTGGAGCTCGAGGGCTCGTTGCCGTCGAGGGCGAGGCTAATCCATACAAATCGACGCAGCTTTGAGCAGTTAATAGTTTTTCGCGATTGCCTTCACTCTGTCCCCAGAGAGAGAAAGAGAGAGATCGAGTGAGTGTGGGGTGGGGGGGAGATTAGCGGGTAAGATCGATTTTTCACCCCTCCCGTCTACCCTCACACCATTTCCATATGGCGATAAAAATAAACTCTAAATGTAAGATGGAGATGAGAGATGGGATCTGTAGTGAGTCTATGGGGACTGTTCGGGCCATTGGCATGGGAACCATCTCAATTCGAAATATGTTCGCCTGTTGGGCCCCTCTTGTACTCAAGTTGTTATATTATGAAAGAGGGTGCTCCTAGCCAATAACCTAAGTAAATGTCGACCATAAAAATAAAAACTCTTCTTTAAAGCTCAATTTAAAATAATGTATGCATACCCTTAAACATACATTTTTAAACGGCTTGGAAAATCGTTTTGAATGGAACAGCTGAGTATATGTTCACGTAGGCTTGTTGTTGATTATAAACAGCTGAGTATAATCAACAATACCATTGTAGTAATAAACTCTCGTCCCTAGATTTTACTGTAGTCTTTCTTCACTACTGACCTGGTTGTATTTTTATATATTAGTATGGCCAAAACATATAAAAACACTATTATTTTATTTACCGTTTCTTCTTCCGGGTTGGACCGTGTCAAGTTGTTGATAGTTGCCGAGCTTTCGCACATCATGTGATGGCTTCTTCAGAGCTGAGTAGAGAATGTGGACAACTATTATTTTATTTAAACCTCATTTTACTCTACTAATTTCAGGTTTAGTACTGACACCTCTATAGTAACTTAACATATACATTTGTAAACATATAGTAATTACAAGTTAAAATTGTAACATTTCGACAGGATTCCCACTGAACTAATAACTATCTCGGAGGGGAGGTTACTCTAGGTATTCTTATTAATTGTTCTGCAGGATGTTATCCTTTACCTAATAATCGATTTTGTCAGAAGCAAATTAATTTTTTTTTTTAAATACAAGGAGACATCAATAAAGAGGTGCTTTGTCGTAGAACATCATTACCAGTTCAGTTAAAATTTTCTGTGATCTTTTACCAATTAAAAGCTCCCAAATTTAGTTAAGTTATTTAAATTTTTTTTTTAATTTTCTTTTGACAATGTGGAAGAATATTTACCAAAATTTCCAATGTTTAATAGCAAATTATGGGTTCGATGAACCTTTCTCTATAGCTGTTACCCAGATATTATGATGTGTTTGCTAGTCCAGATGTAAATAGTAATTTTTTTATCACTGTTCCCATGAGAAATTATTTTCTTTTCTCCTCCCGCCTTTACTGGGTGAACTTTTAACTACAGTGAAAATGGAAAAGATAATTTGTAATTCTCTAAGACAATTACTGTCTTAAGGATGATCCAGATGGTGTTGAACATTTATTGTTATTCCATTTAATGTAGGTGGGGGTCACCGCTTCTTTGTCACCAAATCACCGTTCGGAATTTATTAAGGGTGATTTGCCGAAAAGGATTCTTTTTGGATAGTCATTAAAGTATAAACATACATTTCAATGGGATACTTAAAAAAAACATGAAAATATTACATTAGAGGAAAACATGTTGGTATATAGGATTTAACAATATTTTCTAAAAGTTCCCTTCCGATTTACAATAGTTTGATTTACAATTTTATATATAATCTACTTTATTTTTAAGGGCATTTCCTTCTTATTCCAGCGAACGCACAACGATTTTTGATATTTCGAAAAAATAAGATAAAAAAACTTTTTTTTTTAAACTCAGGGTCACGGAAAGAGGGGAAAACATTTAGCTTTAAAAATTTTCAGTAACGTGATTTATTCAACATTACAAGACCATTGGGAATAACAGATTAGAGAAACTGAAAAAACATACCCCCCCACAGCTAATTGTTATTTATTACACGAAATAATGAGCAAATAAACATGCTATCGTCCCCGTTAAAATTAAACCAAAAGAGCACTTATCACTTATCACTAATCTGATAACTGTTAAGTTGTAAATTACTTGACTGCGACTCGGTCTGTCTTTTGCGCTTCAAGGATTCTTTTAATTAAATTTAATTCTCATAAATATCTGAATACCAGTCTGGACACAAGACTATCTCTGATTTTTCCTCTCTCCACTTATGATCCTACATCTGGTAGGCGCTGCTTGCCTGTCGCAACCACATTACATAAAAACATACATTCTTTTAAATAAACTAAAATTACATTAAATTAATTATAATGATAAATGCAAACGTACAACAAACTGCGGAGTATAAAAAACACCACAAAAGAATGGAACACCTCCATCAGTGGGAATAGAAGAGAAGAGGTAATACTGACCCGTATGCGGATAGGTCACACGAACCTTACTCATATACACCTAATTAACAAAGATCTGCCGCCTAAGTGTAATACCTGCCAAGTTCACCTAACAATCCAGCACATCATAGAGGTTTGCCCAGTTTATCAGAATTACTTCACTAGGGAAGGCATTGGAAGAAATATGGCGGAGTGCCTTGGGAACAACCCCTCTACAGTGGATGGGCTGTTAAACTTTCTTAAAAAAGCAGGTATAGCCCGGAAAATCTAAATTAAAGAATGAGATATTATTTATTATTTTAGTTAATAATAATTTATTTATTATAATTTATTAAATATATAATAATAATATTTAATTTTTAAAAAATCCATTAATTTAGGTTGTTATAGTGGTCGAAATAATCCTAATTCCTGGAAGAAATATGGCGGAGTGCCTTGGGAACAACCCCTCTACAGTGGATGGGCTGTTAAACTTTCTTAAAAAAGCAGGTATAGCCTGGAAAATCTAAATTAAAGAATGAGATATTATTTATTATTTTAGTTAATAATAATTTATTTATTATAATTTATTAAATATATAATAATAATATTTAAATTTAAAAAAAAAATCCATTAATTTAGGTTGTTATAGTGGTCGAAATAATCCTGATTCCTGTATTTTATTAACTAATTTATAGTAAACATATTAAAGGGTATTTATAGGGCGTAATAACCTAGAAGTTGATTGTCCTTCAATGATCTACTACTACTACTACTACTAAATGCAAACGTTCTGCACATTAGTTTTAAAAATTTAATGAGTGATTAAATAAAACGATTTTATAATTTATATGTAAGGTTGAGCTTAGTATCAGGGATTAATTAATATAACTATATTTTATTAGTTAGTTTAGCTAATAGCGGTATAATATTTTAAAATGAGTGATTCAGTAAAGTTGGTCTTGATTGAAGAACTTTTCTGTCCTTCATAAGTAACTTGCTTTCTTCTCCCTTTTTTAAAATTTCATTAAGGGCGCTATAAAGATTATCTCTGGGATTAATTAGTCCTCTCCTCTCAGCAGAAAAGCAGTGTGGAGGAGGGTGAGAGAGTCCGCTCCTCGGGATTAAGCTGTAGTTTCATTTTTCCCAACCCCCTCCCTTCGTCTTTGGGGGTAATTTAGGGCGGGCACACCTTAATCTAGAGGGAACCCTTTGCCTTTCCCTCCACCTAAATCCCCTTTAGGCCCTTCAGGAGAGCTTCTTCAAGTAATATCCTTTCGGAGCAATTAGGCCAGCGGCTTTTGGACGAATTAACGCACAGACTTTTAGCCCGGGGAAAAAGGGCGCAGTAACGACCGAATGTTAGTTCTTTCTCTGGATAATTTATTCCGCTTCCCCCTTAGGTTAAGATATTCCTTTTGTAATCAGGAATTTTCTTCGAGAAGATCCCACCCTAAATTACTTCTTCATTCAATTTTTATAATTTAACTCATAAAACTAACCAAAAATAATCCCTAGGTTCGAATCCTGGTACCCCTGTTCAGGTACTGACAGAATTGACAGCCATAAATATATATATATGAAACTTATGATAAGTTGGGTCACCACCCATTCTCTTCGTAATTCACAACGAAATAAATCATGAATGAACATGGTCATCCCTTACAATTTAATAACACAATATGGTATATCTTACTTACACTCTCTGTGATTTATTATTTCCGTTAAACAGAGATATCTTAGATAGCTGCAAATACCATCTGAGATTTCTGCACAAAGAATTTTGTTAAGTTTGAAAAATTAGTGTTGTAATAAAAAATTTTTTCAATTATTTAAGCTGTATATTTCCTGTAATAAAATAAAATAAGAATCTAAGTAAAATACAGTCTCAATTCATGCATTTTTTACTGTATGTTGTACTCTGTTATGTGTTATTCATTATCTATCTCAGTTGTTTGTATAATTGAATTCTATTGTTTTGTAATACATTAATAGTATTTGGTTCGTAAGTTACATTTCACTACATATATATTTTATGACGATTAGTAATTTTATATTATAATCTATTTAACTGTATCATATATTATTAAGATATTTATATTAAATTGTTGGAATATTTAGTATTATAAGGTGTATTTTATTTGAACTTTTTCATTTAATAGTATTAAGTGTATTTAAAGATCACTGCGGATCAGTATATTCTATTTTATTACACTAAATTTTATGATCTGTATTTATTCTTTCGTTCCACATATTTAAAGAAGTTTTGTACGTTATTATCAGTATTATTTATGACAGTTTTATATCTTTCTCCCATTGTGCATGTAACTACCTTATTTAAAAATGTTTTTATTGTATTTTTATATAATAAATAATTGATTAATTATTTATGATATATAATTCTTTAAAATGCATTATTTTATGTGTTTATGGTTTTCATAAGAACAAGAGTCATAAACATTACCACATATAACTACATATTTATTGGCTTTTATTGTTCTCACTTATGCATTTAGAGTAAAAAATTATTTTTTTAATAAATATTTATAGGGGGCGCAAGGGGAGCTCATAAGAGCCGTCCAGGTCTCACGATCCTGGCGCTGCAGGTTCGAAGCCCGCCCAGGGCAATTTTTTTTTTTTTTTTTTTTTTTTGCTGTGTTAGCCCCCCTTGCAACCACTTAGGGTCATTGGAGGGAGGGGCTATCTACAGGTTGCCACCCCATTCTAAACACCCATGGCTCAGGACAAGCTTCTACTTATAAATAAAAGATTGACCTGGGCGGGATTAGAACCCGCGGCGTCAGGATTGAGAGACCTGGTCGGATCCCCTAAGCTATCCTGGCGCCCCAGATTTTATTTATTAGTAAAAGCTTGAGCTGAGCCATGGATAGGTAAATAATCCAAAGTGTTATTATAACTACCAATAAATATAGAACTATCATACTTTCTGTAATCCGTCTTTATTGGTTTCTGCAAATCATCTTCTGTTGGCGAGCGCTTTCGGACATTGTCCATCTTTCTGGCCGAATACATGTGTTCACTGTCACTGCCTGTATTCGGCCAGGAGGATGGATAATGACCGAAAGCGCTCCCCAACAGAAGATGCTTTGCAGAAACCAATGAAGACGGATTACAGAAGGTAAGATTGAGCCATGGATGTTTAGAATGGGATGGAAACCTTTAGTTAACCCCTCTCTACCCTACGTGTTTGAATGGAAAGCTAACACTTGAATAATAAAAAAAATAAGTTTATTTATATTTATAACTTTAAATACCTTTATATTTGATATTTATTAATTTTTATATATTCTAAATAATTAACTTCTGCAAGAAATTGGTATTGAAAATCCCCCTAGAGTAAGGGAAGTTGGGGGAAATTCATTCCCTAACATTTTCCAAAATGTATACGGTGCTTATAATGGAAAGGCTGTAGAAGCTCTGTACTTGATAGGATTACTGCTGGAATTGGATGACTTGATTCACAACAGCGCCCTCTAACCAGGAAACACAACCTATTAGAAGAGTGTGTAACTCCAGATGGCTGTTACTTGGCTGTTACTTCGGATTTCCGCTTGTGTGGGGGATGTATAAATCTGCAGAGTGGGCTCTGTATAATTGATGCCTAGGCATTGTGGGAGGGGCATTGTCGAGGCTGATCACATCGCTAATCCCCTTAGTGGCTCGGATCTGGATTGCCTTCTTTAAAAGTGTATCTGCGGTGTATTGATGGCCTCCAGGGTCGTAGTCCGGACACGTCCGCATCCCTCCAGGCCTTACATAAGATTGGCCTCGTGGTTATTGTCGGGCGCCGTGTACACTTGGCTGTTCGGATCGGGGGCTTAACTGTCCCTCCGCCACGATCCTCCTCTCTTCGGGAACCAATCTCCAGTGGGAATGGTATTTCTGAGGAGGATCCCCACTCACCATTGACCGCTGGTCACGCTAATGCAAGGGACACGACTCTTTCGCCCAAAGTCGGCTCGCTCCTCCGGTCTTATAGCTGTTTCATCTCCGTCGTGATATGGACTGATTGGACTAGTGGCATTTTTATGGCTGAGAGCCATTTTCCAGCGTACACAACGAGGAATCCTATTTCTTTGGATAATTCCATTTGATATTCCTTGGTTTAGCTTTTACTTAAATTGTAAAGGCATTGAAAAACAAGAATTGACTCTCTTAATCAAGTTTAGGACCTACTACATATTTCATTGAAAATTTTATATAGTAAAACAACCTATACAATTGTAGATTTTAGGTTAAGAAGTATTACATATATTTAAACAAAAATTTCCTGTGAATATTTAGTTAAGAGCTATAACCAAGAGAAATAAAATAAATTTTCAATATCTTAAATTCCAGTTTATATTTCTTACTTTTGCTGATAATATTTCTTACTTAAATTGCATTAATTCCAAGGAAAGGGTAATAAAACTTCTGTACATTTCAGACCGAAGTTTTCTTCCGAAAGCTATAATAATGGAGTCAATATAAAATAAAACGCAGAGGTCAATGTCCGCCAGTCCTCCTTAATAACGTTCCTCTTCCTCCGACATAACATTTTTTTTTTCTTTAAATATTATTATATATATTTTTCTACAACAATCCATTAAATAATAGCTAATAATAACGCCCAGCAATCTGCTATAACATTTTGTTATTTATACATATTATGTTATAAACAATAACAATTACAATATGGTTGTGAAAACTAAACTTAATGGTAACACATCAATAAACTTAATAAACACATTAACAGTAACACATTAATAAACACATTAATGGTAACACATGACATTTTTGGTCATTTTAGTAACAGTTAATAAAAGTATTTTTTTCTCTCTAGATATGTGTTTTAATTTTATGATAAAATGAAAATAAAAAGACCCCTGGAATGTCTATAATCTCATGATTAAATCATAATTCACTGTAGCCAATCTAGGGATTTTTCGACGTTCGTTTTTAAAGAGGGGACACTATTTCTAGCTGGTGCAGCCATTTTAGTACAGTATGTTATGTTTACTACATAAATCAGTTTTACTTAATTCGTAAGTTAAAATTTGAATTCTGATCTCTTGGATAACCAAATGGACTCGGAGAAAGAGCCAAGTAGAAAAAAAAAATCAAAATTACCTGTTTGGCTTTCATCGTCGGCCATCGATATCCGGAAAGCAAAGACTGGTCGGAGGCCATTTGAACGCTGGTATTCGAGAAGAGCAGGTCTACCGCTCACACCTATCCGAGCTCTTCAAACACGCGGATACACAGACTCTCGAGGACGCAGGCGGCCAGCTGTTCGCGGTTAGCCCCAACCAGCCAATCTTGTGGTGCGGTTTCAAGTGCAAGGTCTGCCAGCACCTGTGGTTCACAACTAGGCCTCCGGGAGTCTTACATCCGCTTCTTATTGCCTCTTTTATCTTACATTTCATCTGAACCCCCAGAAAAACTAACATCCTGCCTGTCTTTCACCAGCCTAACACCTCATCTGAAACCTTCATGGGGCGGTTTGTCACAGATTTCTTCAGTATCCTTTTTATATACTTAGGCCTTATGTAAAGTAACATTTGTAAGGTAAAAGGTAAGATCCCAATGTAGCTCTTTTGAAAATGAGAATTCTTTATGCGTTATAAATAATAAAAAATGAAAAATAATAATTACATGAAGACGAGAGAGGACGTCCTGTCCCTAAGTTCACATTCGTAGTCATGGAAATGTGAACTTAGGGACAGGACGTCCTCTCTCTTCTTCATGATAGCCTTGAAGATGGCTTACAATGTAAGCCGAAACGTTGGCAGATAATCTTTTTAAAAAATACATTTTTTTTAAATTTGTATTTTTTTTTGGATCTACCTTGACCGAACCCCAACTAAAATCATCTAATACGAATAATTACACTTCCGTTTTAGTAAAAAAAAATGCATATTATTTAAAAGACATTAGATTATCTGGTAACAATATGCAATATGTAACAACTAATACAAATACCAAAAAGTTAATTTTGTCAACGTGAACATTTGTTGTTGGAAAAATAGTCCAATGACTGAGACTGTTATGATCCAAGAGATTACTTTATATGCCCGAAAAAATACTCTCTAATAATCCAATTGAACAGATTTCCCGTTGGAAAATTAATCTATTCACTCTTTCTTCTTTCTATATTTTTTATGTTTTAGTAAAGAAAAGTGATCTATTGTTTTATTAAAACTTTATTTTTCTCTTTTGAGACTAATACTGACGCCTCTTCAGTATCTTAAAATATATAAATTTGTAAAAAAAAAAAAACGGTATCAGTCAATTTCTTATCAATCAAGCTATTCTCGTGACTAGCTACCATGACACGACTTTTAAAAAATTTAAAAGAATCTTTATCAATTTTACATCGGAGAAAGTAAAGTATGGTTGCCAAAAAAAAAAAAA
>KZ807139.1:331480-344064 GCA_000696205.2 Oncopeltus fasciatus
TTTTTTATTTTTTATTTTTTTTTTATATATTTATTTATTTATTTATTTATTTTATTTATTTATTCTACACATCTGTCATAACAATACAAGATGTTAACTAACAGAATGTAATAAAAAAAGATTTATTTAAAAAAAAAAAAAAAGATTGATTTTATTAATAAAAAAAAACTATTCTGTTCAGTGTAACTGTTTGTGTACCAATGCATCAGTATAATTGTATTATAAAAATAATAATCATTATTGTTAACTTTTCAAATTAAATATCCTCGGTTAAAAAATTTGGTACTTCTGTAAATTAATGGCTTAGAATTTCTACTACTTATAGCAGATTTCCAATAGTAAATGAAAAAAAATAAACTCATGAATTCATTTATGAGTTTAAATTTTCATAAATGAATTGAAGCTAAAAATATGGCCCGTAAAAAAATTGTGTGTATATATATATATACGTGTATTTTCACTCCTTGTGGATGTTCTATTGTCCACAATTTAAAGAATAATGGAACCAAATTCGGTATTTCAGCTAATTTTTGCTAATTGTCGGATAAGTTATTTAATGGCTAAAATCAATCAAGGGGGCATTATGGTTTATATGAGGACCAAAGTTTAAAATTTTAAAATCTTCATTATTATTAGGGGTACGGAAAAATAATGTACTCAGCACAATAAGTGTAAAATGTAATTTTATACCAATTATATTCCTTAACATTTTTAAAAGAAAACTCATATTCAATTACACTCTTAAATGTATTTATTTTATTAGACGTCTTAATTAAAAACGTATAATCGTCTTTGCGTTGACGATCTCCTTAATCGTCGTATAATCTTTGTTGCTATTTTAGTTACGAAAAAGCTTAAAGAACATTATATGTCTAAAATGTAATTTTCTAACATTTATGTTTTATAATATTTTACCAAAAGAAAGTAGTTAATGAAGAAATTTACGAATGTAACTAGAATGGTTGAGCGCTTCTCTCAACTTTTCTTCTGAGCCAGTCTAGAGTAAAGGCAATACATTTTCGTCGTGGTAATACCTTTTATGCTTTTTCTTCTTCCGGCTAATAAATTATTGTTCATTTACTTTTATTAGGGTTATATATATATATATATTTTTTTATATTCTGTTAAAACTTGTAATTTGATTACAATGAGTAGTAAAAATGATATTGAACATGAGGAGAGGAGGTGACCAATGACACAACTCTCAAGTTATTTACAGACTAGGTCCCCAGGAGGTCGCGGGGCCATCTTCGTTTAAGTCGACGGGGAGGGTTGTAGGGGTTGGAGTTGGAAGACAAGGTCTGTGCTAATGGATTAGGATAGTATGGCGGTTTACTGTGGAAAAGGGTGAAGCGGGAAGAAATTAAGTCTTGAACAAAAGGGATATTAAGATCATGGTGAAGGGATGGATTGGATACTTAATAGGGAGCATTTGCAATTATTCGGAGGGTTTTGGATTGAAAGGACTGGATTCTTTGGATGTTGGAAGGCTTGAGCGGCACCCCAGATTTCTACTCCGTAAGTCCAGATTGGCCGTAATAAGGTTTTGTAGAGCGTCAGTTTGTTTTCTATCATAAGATTGGAGTTTTTATTCATGAGTATGTATAGAAGTCCATATCGCCGATTGGGTAGTATTCTTAAAATTATAATAAATTCCATTCCATTCTCAAAAATGTTTTCCGTTTAGCATTTATAAAAGTAATATGTTGTCAACTCAAGTTCTTACAGTTCGGGTTTTTTTTTTCTTTCTGCGCTTCTATTTGAAATGGAGGATTATTGGTGTGCTCCTCGAAAATTCGTCGATAGTTGGTACATATTCACTGACCACAGACCTCCTATATTAAGTAGTGGTCCCGAATGAACAAATCCTTAACGAGTTTTTTTTTTTTTTTTTTCTGTGAGCCTCTATTGTATTTGAATAGAGTGAGCCTGTTAAGGTATATGAATATTTCAGCAGGTTCTTAAGGATTAGAACTGGCTTGGCTAATTTAGAAAAGAAATGTAATAAGTAAATATAAATATATTTTGTTTTTTTTTATTTAGAAGAATACTAATTCTAGTATTATTAATTTCAAATATTAAATTAAATTACTCTATTAATTGAGCTCTATTTTTTCCACCACTTTTGTGGCTAAAATGTGTCAATGATTAGCTTTCATGTTTTGTGATATTCAACAATAAAAGGCCAATTAAGTCCAATCAAACAAGTTCTATTTTTTATTTACATTTGCTGCGAAATAAGCATTTCCTTTTTCCGCCTGGTGGTCACTATTCATATTTAACAACTATTATATATTTTTATTGTTTATCTTTCAGGTTTAAATTCAACGTTCAGAACAACTGAGTTCAGGAAGAAATTTTTGGATTTCTATCATGCTCATAAAAGCTACATTTATTTTGCACCAATTTTTCAGCTTCAGTAACAAAGTAGTAATGAAGGGGAAAAAAAATAGAGATCAGATTGTTTAATTTGTTAATAAAATGACGTCATATCCATGATTGCTAATTTTGTCTTTGTTGCATTGATACAAACCTGCCTAGAGATTTGATATTTATTTTTAGAAAAAGACTGAGCCTCCATAGAGCTGTTAATTAGAGCATAATAAATTTCATTAATTTTTTTTTATTGAAGATGTTGTAGCAATGCTATGAATATATCTTTTAAATAATTAATAATTACTAGTTAAAAGTAAAAATAAAAAAACATTCTGTTGCAGTAATCACACGGAAGCTCCAAACTGTTGGGCTCCAAATGTTTATTTTTGTAAATGAACAAACCCTCTCTGTAAAAAAAAAAATGTGAACTTAATGAACAAGTACAAGCCATAAAGATGATTGTTAACAAGATTTCTGTATCACAATATAATTATATAATTGACAAAAACATTATTACAAGGGTTTTATTTATTACAAATGAAGGTTATTTTTTTTTCTCCAGCCCTATACTAGCAGTTTCATCCTGCCCTGTATTAATATTTAAATGTTGAACATGCTTTTAGAAGTTAACATGAGCTATGATGGCTGCGAGAGGGGGGGGCAGAAGGCGCTAAAAATACTCGGTGTTGTTCGTCCGTCAGAAATTTTGTTGCAGGCTTCGTTTCCACGAGCCGAATGCATCCCCGACGGCTGAATCATTTAAAAGGGGGGGGGGGGGACATTTGCTGGCTCCTCTTAATAGCAACAGAATAGCCTAGAGCTCCCAGTCAATTATTCACATTCAATTTGTCGCCGTTAATTATTTTTGCTGTATTCAATTTTAAAATGTACCACCTGGAGTTTTGGGAGAGATTTATAAATTTGTTCATGGGGCGGATAGAGAGAGGTGGAGGGGACTGTTTATTTTAAACTATTTTGAAGGGGTGTTTTCAATTTTTGATAGGGGTTCAAAAATTTTCCCATTTTCTAGCACTTCTGTCAACTGTCAACTGATAGAGGGCAGGGAATGAATAGTTAAAGATGCCCAGATAGTTGTCTCTATCTATTCTACTGATTTCTCTGTCAATCTTGTGGCAACAAGCATTTATTTCACCTGACGCAGACAGCATATTGTACTCGGACAAATGGAATAGGAATTAATGGAGTAAATAATCTTCAATTCCTGAATTCTGCTCCAAATATTCCTGAATAGTATTTTCCCATTTATTGATGATGGACCATTAAAACCAACAGTTATTAAATGCTTTGTATATATATATATATTAGTCAAGAACAGGCGGGATAGAGAGTGCACAAAGAAAAAGAAAAAATCATAAAGAATAAAATTCTCTTCAGTCCTCACTGACGAAGAGCGAGAGGTCCCCCAGAATTTTGCTCCTTATGATATTTTCTTTTCGTGTGTGCACTGCACTCTCTATCCCACCTGTTCTTGATTGCTCTCTCTCTCTCTCTCTCTCTCTCTCTATGTATATATATATATATATATATATTAATTATTCTGTTCTATAAAGTTGCACTTTTGTAAAAGAATTTTATTTTTTAATTTTTTATTATTTTCAGTAAGATGAAACCATTTTCCTTTCATGTCGCTTCGTTTATTAAAATCTTGATCTTTAAGTTGAGAAGCTAATTTTTCTGAGCATTTTTATAGTTAATGACTTAAGGAATAATGACTTGGATTCATATTGTTATATAGACTATTTTGTCTCACTTTACAAATCGTTGGATGAGTTCATTGATGGCTGTTATTCTTGTAAGGATGAGGGGTGAGGAGGAGAAGTTATAAATGAACCCTATTGCGAAACTATATAAGACTTCATTATTCTTACAATATAAATAAATTCATAGAACTTAATTTATGTAAAAAGTAATTTTCTAACATTTATACATTTTAATTAATATCTGAAGATTAGAATGGAGAGCTTAGAAGTATTAATTAACTAGACGTAAATATATTCATAATTATTAATATATGTAGAAAAAAAAATTTTTATCAGTGTAAAATATAATTTTATAAAAATTTTAATCCAAAACATTTTTACAGTATGCGCACAATACGGAAGACATCAGTCGTTAACTTTTATTAATGCCAATATTTCATGAAATATGAAAAACTGGCGAATTTATTCGAGAGCAAAGTTTATATGAGTGAAATCAGAGAGATTTCAAAAAAATTAAAAGAGCTTTCCTTTCTTAATGGTTTTTGTTATATAGATAAGCCATATATAAGATTATGGATTATAAAGCGCAAAATAATAGTTTCATTACTTAATCTGGGTAAAGTTACGGACAACTCTTGATAGTACTGACATACGATCATTAAATATCATGACATACGAACGCTAGCTTATAACCTACAGCTATAGCTGATTTTTAAACACTAACTCACCTCCTGACACCAATGTTCTACAACTCTTTGCTTATAACTCTCCACTCCAATACCGTGCAGTAGTTTCTGTGCCTTTAATTCCCTCCACCCTAATTTTTCATCATTTTCATTCTCAAACTCTTTATTATTATTATCTCGTTATTATCTTTACATCTTTAGCCCTCTAACTCGAGCTTAGTCTAATTCAATTTATCACCCCTCTCAAAGGCTCTAACTCTAGCTTGTTACCTGTAGCTATAACTGATTTTTAAGCCCTCTCTCTTCTTGATACCCTGTTCTACTTCTCACAGCCCCTAACTCTCCACCCCAATACTGTGCACTCTGCCTCTAACTCCCTCCTCTCCAGATAACTTTTTCTCATTCTCAAGCTCAAGTTCTCTTTACATCTTTAGCCCTCTGGCTCACTAGCTCTAGTTAGAGCACACTAGTTTATTGCCTTTAGCTATAGCTAATTTCATAATTACTGTACCTACTCTTCAACTCTCTCTAGCACTAGCCCTATCTCTCAATCTCTTGAGCTAGCTGATTTTCTGAACATCTTTCTTACTCTTAACTTTATTTAACATTCTCTATGTTTAAATTTTTCTCTACCTCTCTACATATCAACTCTGTCTCAATTGCACTTGTTATATCTATATAGCTCACTTACTATTAGGCTATATAAATTTTAAATTATTTAATTCGATTGCTCGCATTGTAATTTACAATCTCAGCCATGTCAGAAGCTAATGGATGTTTCGCCCAGATAGGACTTTTTGGTTTTAGTATAATTTCTTTATAATCTAAAAGGTTATTTTTTTTCACTACCAATGAAGATGGCCAAGAATATGGACAATTCGAGGATGGTTTGCAGAAACCAATGAAGACTATCCGTCTATCTATAGAAGGTATGATAATTTCTTTATGTTAAAATTCCTTTAGTATTAGTATGGGTTACGAGTTACGTTAACAATTCCATAAAATTCTTAAAGGAGAATTTGTTGACCGTAGATATTATTCTAAGATGATTTTAGTTGGTGTTCGGTCAAGGTAAATCTAAAAAACACAAATTTAAAAAAAAAAATGTATTTTTTAATGAAGGATTATCTGCCAACGTTTCGGCTTACATTGTAAGCCATCTTCAGGGCTATCATGAAGATGAGAGAGGACGTCCTGTCCCTAAGTTCACATTTCCATGACTTCAGTCCTCTCTTATCTTCATGATAGCCCTGAAGATGGCTTACAATGTAAGCCGAAACGTTGGCAGATAATCCTTTATTAAAAAATACATTTTTTTTTTAAATTTGTGTTTTTTGGATCTACCTTGACCGAACCCCAACTAAAATCATCTTAGCATAAAATTCTTATTATTTTCCTTATGATTGCTTGTAATATTCCTTGGTAATAAAATATGACATGATATTTTGATGTTTCCCTTAAATCTGAGGAACAAGACGTCACAAAATACTTAAAGTTTGTAAGAAATCATTGATTGATATGCAATCCCTATATTCTTATCTTTATTTTAGGCCTATCTTTATTTCCCAAGGGAAGTCGGGAAGAATCAAAGTATAAGGCAAAGCAGATACATAATGCATGGCGGATATGCCACCAATCATCCTGAAGAATATGGCGGGTCGGGAGAAGTGGACAGGGCCCTTTAGGAATGACAAAGGACGACTCCATAAAGCGCCCCATGAAAGATAGATGGCCTCCTCCGATCAGTTGACTGTATTGGAAGAGACAGATACTGGCCGAGGCGGTGGCAGAGGGGAGGACTGGGCTCTCCCCACAAGAACCACCCGTGAAAAACTTACCACTCTTGGTCATTTGTATTCGGCCGGAGGAGGTGCTTTACGTCCGACGCCGCATTGATCCCTTGTTTATCCTCTGGGCCCTCTGAGCCCTCTGGGAGTGACAATCCAGGATCCTCTTCCCGCATGCAGTATTCACGGCTGGAGAAACCCTACTGGGTATTATTGATGGCCACTTGATGTTTAGCTGGGGGGGAATGGGCGTGTACCGCCAGCCGAGATTGGCTCGTCACTAATGCAGGGCAATCCCTCAACGGGGAACACTGATCTCAGGACTCCAGCCTGGAGCCGCCTGATTGGCCGCATCTCTCCAGTAGGAATCGCTCCAGACCAAGAATCTGTCATATCCAGTTTCTTCAGCTTAGTACAAAACTATAATTACCTCTCTGAAGACACAAGTTAATACACCGGCGTATAACTTAGTCAATTATAATTTATTTATATATTTGACATAGATTTGTTTAAATTTCGAACACCAATTGACGGTTATGTACAGAGGGTTCTTTATGCATTTTAATGAATGGAATAATCGTGTGAATGAAGGTCGATGAATAATATAAAAGGACAACTTCAACGGAAAATGTAGGAAGGTTGAGGATTCTAAAACAGAATCCCTTGTGAGGAAATAAATTATACTTCTCAGGTTGATTGTACTGTTGCTTAGTCATTGTCTGTTTAAAAATTAAATAATAAACGCTTAACAATAAATACTTATTTATTTACCGTTTCATCTTCCGGGTTGGACCGTGTCAAATTGTTGTTATTTGCCGAGCTTTCGCACATCATGTGATGGCTTCTTCACGGCTGAAAAGAGAATGAGAGTTGTAAAAGAGAGATTTTTAAAATCCAGGTGGTATATAATTACCATGTTTTATACACCAGGTGGTGTANAACACCTGCCACCACATCAAATTCGAAGACGCTTCAATACTGGCCCGGGAAAGCAACTATTATCAGCGAACCATCAGAGAAGCCATCGTAATAACCAAGAATCCGAAAAATATCAACAGAAGACGGATACAGACTGAGCAAAAACTGGAAACCAGCGCTAATTGACAAGAAGATCCAACCAATCAGTGACCACTACCCCAGAGACCAGCCGCCAGAACACAGTATCAACCAATGGGAAGACAGGCTTCACCCAAGGACCAGACCGCGCCGGGATTATACACCACCTGGTGTATAAAACATGGTAATTATATACCACCTGGATTTTAAAAATCTCTCATTTACAACTCTCATTCTCTTTTCAGCCTTGAAGAAGCCATCACATGATGTGCTAAAGCTCGGCAAATAACAACAACTTGACACGGTCCAACCCGGAAGATGAAATGGTAAATACATCTGACGACCGTCGAAGCCTACGTAAACAAATAATTATTCAGTTGTGGTTTATTATCCCTCGTAAATTTTAAATAATTAATGCGAGGGAACAGAATAAAAAATCTTTCTGTCCCAGCCAGGACACAAACCTGGATCTCCTGCTTTCCGGGCTGGTATGATTCCACTACACCACTGGGAAGGAGCTAGATAACTTATTAAATTCTAATAATAATGCAGCTCTAGGTGCACAGTTTATTTATATTTTTACATTAATGTTAATTTTTTGAGACAAGTAAGTACAGAATGCATCAGTTCCTTTCATTAAAGTCAATTATTTGTCTAATAATAAGTCCCACATATCCAGGGTCCGACCTATGTTGTCAAGAAACAACCTTAAATTGTTATAGAAAAAGTGTGTTATTCCCTTCTTTTTATGATTATCAATATAAACTAATGAATTTCAACTTATTGGTCCTTAAATGGTATTAATATGAAAATCCATTTATTCAATTATATTAAAATCCATTTATTAAATAATCCATGTAGATATGGAGTAATCAAATGGATTTTCAGGGAGAGATATAAGTTTTGTATAGTGATTTAATACCAATTTTAGAGTGCAGCCCGCTATTATTATCTATATAAATATATAGATTTGAAGCAACTCATTTTGGACTCATAATCCAGGCGAGGTTTTCCCATTGCTATACAATAGGGTGAGGCTACTGTTGGAAAGACCCTATCTTTAGTCTTAGGACTAATAATTGTTGCATAAAAAAAAAAATAAATAAATTTCCCCAAAGGAATTGATAGTATGTGAAGATGGACAAGCCAGGTTAGCTCAGGGGATCCGTTCGGGTCTCACAATCCTGGCGTTGATGGCTCAAATCCCGCTTATGGCAATTTTTATTTAGCTTGTCCTAAGCCATGGTCATTTAGTAAGGGATGGCAACCTGTAGATAGCCCCAACCTCTATGATCGTAAATGTTCTAAATGAGTATACTTCACTTGAACATTTTACGTACAATTGTGTTTTGAACCGCGATTACTCCGAAGCCCATGGTGTTACCCATTGTCTTCTTTCGACAGTACATACGGCAGCCTTGAGTTTTCCCGTATTGCGACAATTTAATCTTCCGAATCCCTGCCCCATCGGGGGGCTATAACCCGCAAGGCAATCATCCAGACAGCAGCTGGAAAGATGGCAGTCCTTGGCCTCCGGACTTCGGGTCAGCGGGAGGGTCGCCCGATCCGTTGGCCAATCGGATGGCACAACACTGGATACTGGAGGCGGGTTGTGTGAACTCCCGTTCTCAGCTCCAGGGGCTGCTAACTGTGATTTGGAAACAGAAACTGTCTGGACTGTTTCCTAACCTTAACTGCGCAGTACATGAGAACACATGGAATCATGTTGTGGTGTCACAAATTGTTGACTTGCCCTAAAATCACCCTCAACTAAGATATCCGAAAGAAAAGAGTCAATGATCTCAGTCGGAATACTAACTAGAAATATAAACAACTAATTGTTCAACTCTTAAATTATAATTTAGGATTCAAGTGAACTCCAACTTCAGGAGGGAAAATATGAATCAATTTGAGTTTAGTAAACTAAATACTGTATTCTGTTTCATTTCACCAAAATTTTTTTAAAATTTACGTGTGATAAAATACCATAATAAAATTAATATTTATAAAATTATGTTTTTATATGTTTCGAAAAAATTAAAAATGGGACAATTTCGTTTCTATATTTTAAAAGATAGGCTCACTTGACAATTGAAATTAATTTAATCAAAATAATAAAAATTTGAGTAATCGACACATACTGATTTTTGTAATTAAATTTCCATTGATAAAATTATATTTCTAAAATCTAAAATCAAACCAAAATTCAGGATTTACAATTTGTTTTGTGCTATTCAAAGCAGATTGACATGAATGCTTGAGCAAGTAATCCTATGACTAACAATGTATATTCATCAGTAGAAATTCTGCTGGATCTGTGTCCTAGCAACTAACAATAGGTTTCAATTTCGTACAATTTATACCTTCAGATGAAGTAACCATAAAAACTCTGGTCTACTTATGTTCGTGTAGAAACGCTACTCAAATTTGAGACTTCCTTAAAAAAAAAAAAAAAAAAATAGTTCTATCAAGTACAAATATGAAATTCGTGTCGAGCGCTCTTCCTTACTCCCATCAGAGTCCATGATGCCGTCGTGCCCTGAGAAATTCGGAGATGCCATCTGCAGGTCTCACGTACCAGACGACAGACCCCCGGCATCTCGCCAGGCATTATAACCGAATCAGGGGGAAGTTTAGGACAGCTTAGGAACACATTACCTACACTTTCTTCTCTTTCTCGACAGAATTACAGTGGGGGGGGGGGGGGGGGCAGTAATCGAATACGCAGAAGCACAGCGCCATCCCCACCAACCTGCAGGTCCTCATATGGGTAAAAACAAGGTATTCGGGTAGGTAGTACGTGTAAAATACGACAGGCACCTTAGCTAGTGTGAAAACAATTAGAAGAGATTCTAATATTTGGGTACCAAAAAGGTTTATGAAATGTAATTGGTGTAAAATATAACTTTATAACGTTCATGCATTACATTTTATTTTTATTTTATTTATTTATTTTTTTTTTTTTACGAAAAACGCTTGGAAATGAATAAATTTACGAATGTAACTACTGTAATTGAGTAATTTTTCCCGAATAATCTTGTGCGAAGCTTAACAATGTTGTATCTCTACATTTGACACTCATTAATCACTTCGATAAGTAAAGTAAATTATATTTATTTATAATTATATANCCTCTCATTACTTATTTAAAATTTACGTGGGATAATAAACCACAACTATATTAATATTTATAAATGAAAATTAAAAAATGTAAATAACGAGAGTCGATAAATAGCTAGACAATGTCAGCTCCTTCGAGTATAAGACGATGTATTCGTCTTTCTCGTGGGATAGGCTCTCGTTAGTGTGTTGGGAATTTAATAAGTTATCTAGCTCGTCCCGGTAGTGTAATGGAATCATACCGGCCCGGAAAGCAGGAGGAGATCCAGGTTCGAGTTCTGGCTGGGACAGATAGATTTTTTTTATTCTATTCCCTCTCATTAATTGTTTATATTTATTTATATTCAAATGTAGATTGTTGACCATCGAGATTATTAGTAGAGGATTTCGGTTAAAACTTTTTTTAAAAGTACAATTAAAAAAAAAAAGTTTTATTTTTTAATTATCTCTCGACGTTTCGGCTTACATTTTAAGCTATCTTCAGTGCTATCATGAAGGCTAGAGGTGACGTGTTGCCGTCACGTGGATAAAATGTTCATGACTACTGACTTTGACCGAACCCCGAAAAATTCTCCAATAATATATTTATTTATGTTTATATTCATTTTTAATGAATTATTTGGAATCTGCAGATAAATACTTACAAACATATCTTTATTTTAAACATGGAACATAAAGTATGACCAAAACCACTTCTGAAATTAATGTGGAATTTCATAATTCAGACTTTTCGGAGAACTAAACCACTTCTGACCACTTGAGAGTTCTTAAGGTGCATAATACAAAAATTTTTTCCCTATCCCCCTTCCCAACTCCCTTTGGCCTAGGTTAGGTTAATTAGGTAAAAAAAAAAAAAGTTAATTTCACGAGAGTATTCTAACAAATTAACATAAAAGCCCCTCTTATTTATTGAAATAAAATTCAGTAATTGTACAACTATTTTTGTTTATGGCTAATAACGACAGTGACATAAATGCACCTGTTATTCCTATTAAATCCTTCTGTTCGTTGTTAACTTCATTGTAAGCATAATAACATTACCCTGGACGTGTATCAGGCGATCAGAGGAGCAAATGGAATTAGTTTAATTATTTCAATTAACAGTATTTGATTGGGTAGGGGTGAGAGGGGGATAGTTTTTGTAGAAAAATCAACTGACGCGTCCATTTACTTTCATTAAGCTGTAACTGTTGTTGGACGCTTAAAATGTAGCATTAGTTCCAAATAAATATTTCACTCGACAATAAAGCATTTAGTGAGTGCTTTCAAAAGGGCGAGTCGTTCGTCATTAGTGCTCTCGTTAAGGGTGGGGCCGGGGGTAATCCCGGTGCAATTTACTCTGACAACAGCAATCATGGGCGTCAATTAAGGGAAAAATATTTGCTAAATAATGATACATTTGACATTAATTATGACATTAATTAAAGGATTTATATTATTTAATAAAATTTCTTGAAAACAACTAATTTCCCCTATTGATTCGAGTAGTTTGGTACTTAAAGTCCGTCACGCAGGAATTGTTTAATCAAAGAATATGTTCATGTCTAATTAAAGATTAATAAATAAGGAATTTTAATTTACTATCTGGTGAGAGCTATATATGTAAAAAGTATGCCTACTAAAGTCTGAACATCTTAGTTATATTCAAAAATTTTCTCCATAATAAGAGTTGATTTTTTGTTGTAAAGATAAGATCATGAACTTAAATTTTTGTTACTTCTCCAACCCTATTTTTTGGACGAATACAGACAGTAAAGGCCAAATTTTTTAATATTTCGGTAATTACTTATATCATTAATTAAAATACTTTCATTTTATTTAATAAAATATTTCTACTT
>KZ807139.1:368438-387412 GCA_000696205.2 Oncopeltus fasciatus
ATTAACCTGTTATAATTAGAATATTAATTTCTAATGTCTATATTTCTTAAAGATTCTATTAATTTACATTAAATTATTTTTATTTCGCTCTAATAATGTAAACAGTAACTGCCATATATATATATATATATATATATATGTTTATATACTTATGATATAATATATGATTAATGTAAATTCATATGGAACTATTTTTAATAGACCTCAATTTGTAGAAGAATACAGGACAAAAATAGCCTACTTTATGTGAATTGTAAATTAATTTTCTTTAAACATAAAAAAAATTTTGTGCATTTAATACCTCATTAAAGCTTTTTTTTTGCGAAAACCGAAAAACTGTTCATGTTTGAAAAGTATCACTTTAGCTAGTTTACGTAAAATATTTGGTAAGGACGTCTTATGGATGGTTACCTTCAAAATATGAAATTTGTGGATCAATAGCCCGAGAGCATTCTGCATGTGAGGGGAAAGAGTGCTTCTTCTTGGGGGAGGGGGGAGGGATGAGAATTTCATAATGTCATAAATTTTCATGCTTGTAACGTAAGAATTTAGAATTCCATACCCCAAGGAGAAGTATAATAGAAATAAAATAAAAATTGGAGTGTTTTTAAATCTGTTAACAGTAAATTAAAAATAAAAAAATAGGGATTATAAATACATTTACAGGCGATATACCTGAAGTTACTCCAAAACCTCAAATGAGACTATTGTTTATTCATATTCTCAGTCCATTGACCACATTTAGACTTTCTATTAAGGGTAATTAACATTTAACCCATACCATTAAACAAATGTTTTTATGCTGTGTGTGTGTATGTGTTATGAGGTGAAGTGCGGCATCTCTAAAAGGCAATTTGTGGTATTCTCCTCAATTATACGACTGAATAAATAAACTGTGGGGACGAGGGCGGTGGAAGATTTTATTATGGAGTTTGTGGAGGGATGTGGAAGGGGTAAGTGGGCTAATCTGTGCGCGGAGTTGACCTTTGCTGAATTGTCGGTGCCGCGAGATCAATGTTTCTGAACAGCTAAGAACACTGTGCGTGTGTCGGTGTGGGGCCGTAGCTGTCACCGCAGGCTGGACCACAACGGCAGGGAGAGTGGGCGTGGTCTTTACTGGGCGTGGCCCGTTCCGCCTGGTGGTGGGGGGAGGACCGAGGGCGATTGGACGGGCGGGATAGCCCGGGTGGGGGCGTGGCCGGGTGGTGGGGAGGACCGTCTCCCGCCGGAGGTCCCCACTCAGTCTGTGCTATGAGCGGCTGGTGAGAAGATGAGCTCTACGGGCGGCGAGACGGACGAGGAGATCCAGGTGGACTCGGGACACGAGGACTGCACAGAGGAAGATGACGAACAGTTAACTGCCAGCCCCAGCCTGCCGTTCTCCATATCGAGGCTGTTGGGTGAGGACCGTGCCGGCGGACAGGCCGGGGTTATAAGGGTGCCTGCCCAACGCGCGCCTCCACCCCCCACAGTGCAACACTTCCCCTGGGGCCTGGTGCATCCGGCTGCATACTCCAGTGCGGCCGCCGCTGCAGCTGCGGCATTCGCTTCCCATGCCATCAAGGAGCGTCTGTCCGGTGAGTACAGCTATCTTTCAGATTCTGACTTGGGGCGAGGGTCCTAAGTCATATCTAAATACAACAACAAATATTTTTTAGGTAATAAATCTTCTATTGCATGAAAATACCATTATTTCTGGCATCTAGACCACACATTGTCTAAAAAACAACAACAGCCCCCACTGACAGATCCAATTTAAAAAATGTAAGAATTTTCCCTAAAAATCACTATAAAAATCAACTTAAAAGTCGCTTCAAAACATATTTCTATCTAATTATTACAGTTTTATTGATTCATGACACACAAAACCCATAAAGTGATTATAATTATTATTAAAGTACCTGAGTATTAACTGTTAGTAAACACATTTTATACCCAAAAATGCTAACCAGCCTCTGTTTAAAAACAGACAAATAAGCGATTTATTAATAAAATGTTTTTTGAAGTATTATAATCTACTTTTTTTCGTCAATTTTTAAATTTTCTTTTTACTTTGAGGATTAGCTTTTTTATAGAACAGAGCAAGCAAAAAGCACCTTGCGCATACCAAAAATTATTTATCTTTATAGGAAATTATTTTGCTTACATTACATTACATTTTTGCAAAATTAGAAGCCGTTTCTAATCCACAGTTTCATTGAAAAGAATGTATGTATGTATTTATACGTAACTTCAATGTTAAATTACATTTAAACGCAACTAGTTTAGCGTTACATAGATATACAAGTTATATAATTACCGTTAATTATATATAAAATTAAATTATAATTTCAGAATAAATACAATTTTTGATATTAATTAAATAAATTTTTATGACATTGGTATTTTTGTGCGCAAATATAATTTTTAAACGAGTTCTGAATACTATCGGCATTTTTCCGACTACAAAAAGTATTTTATTAAATGAAAAGTGGTTAATCAGAAACTCGGACTTCGGAGCTGAAGAATTAAAAATTATTTGTAAACAATAGAGTCATCAGTGATGAGTATCAGAAGAAAACAAAAATTAAATAGAAACATGTCTATATGCTATAATAAAACACACGAATATATAAATTAAATGATAAAACTGTTTGTAATCAATTATATAAAATGTATGAAAATTTAATACTGAACATACGTAAGAATCAAATACATAATATAATGAATGTAACATATTAAATAGGGTGATGAGGAGATAGTGAGAGAAACTCCAGCTCTATGGTAACTAAATCATGACCGATCCTAAATTTTAAATACAACATTAATTTATTTTATTTAAAATTCATTAATCTCAGTATTTTGCTAAATTTTACAAACAAAATTAATTTTATTTTTAATTTAATTGAAAAATTATTTTTCCTAATAAGAAATGTATTTAACAACTTAATCGATTAACTTTTAAGGTGAGTTAGTATTAGAAAAAAAAGTAGAAATTAGTCGAAGAAATTAAAGAATTATTTCCTCTTTATTACTAATTTTATATATATTTGTGTGTGACTGTAAACCACTATTTATTTTAAAAAATAATACTTTAAGATACTCAAAATTTTAAATGCAAAAAACATTTTGTCATTTATGTTTGTTAGTGGACTAACTACACTAAATTTTAATGTGGGAATGTTTTTACTTCTAAAATATGAGGATCTATCCTTCCCCCCTCCCTATGCTTATTTCAATTCTAAATACAATTTTTTATTTTTTCCTAATTTACCGTCTAAAACTTTTTTAAAGAATATAAATTATTCATAACCTCAAAAAAATAGTTTTCAAAAGTATTATATATGCAGATATAGTATTATACAGTAGTACCAAACCTTTTCTGGTTAATAAAATTTTTGCTACATGAAAAAGAATATTCACTGTTTTTAATTTAATAAATTTCACATATAACTTCGGAATATTTATTAATAGGAATATTTATTAATAAAATTTATAATTATCCAGATATGTTTGTATTTTCCTGCCTTTTTCGGTTACATACACAGCCATACTCCAGCCTGGAATTGTCATTTTATACAAAACAGGTGAGATAAAAATGAAACAATTGTTAAAAAAATTAAATCTTTCTTTAACTCTTAAACTACCCGAGAGTGAATGATTTTTTTTTTTTTAACTTCTAAAACTTAAATATTTTTGAAATATTTATGATGGCTAAAAAAGTACGCGAATTATACAATAATAAATGCCAGTAATCATACTAAAGTATATAAATGATTCCTGAAAATGTTTTTTTTCTTAGGACAAAAATTTCTTCTAAAGTTTTTTACAGGTAATATTATTAGCCTCTCAAAGCGTATATTATTGTTTAGTAATTAGTCTAACTTAAATAGAAATTTCAATGAATCCAATTGTTAAAATTTAATGAAAATTTATTTCCAGCATGACATCGTATTCAGTCCTATTTCATTTATTGTTGCTAAAATTGAACAATGAAAATACCTCAAAAAGTAGTACTGAATCCGAGTAAACATGAATTTTTAAAAAGGGACTCTTTTTTTTTCTCCTCCCCCAAGCGTGTGATTGAATGAACTCAGTGCAGTACATCTCCCATTGTTGTTGAATTTGGGTTTTTAATAAAAAGAAAAAAAATATATAATTAGCGAAGTAATACATAAATAAGGGCATTTTATAGCATAACCCTTTCATTGAAGCTGTTACAGAAGGTTTGCAGCGATAGAAAATCATCTAATTTTGCAGCTGTGTTAGAACCTATTTAGACTATCTAAATATCATCAGACAAATAGCTACTTTTGGTAAATAAATAAAAAAACTTGGTAACCTTATTATTTTATTTTTTATAGTTATTAAAAAATAAGTATTGGTTGGGTGTACCTCCCCCGCCCCTCATCAGAATCTAATGTGCAATTATTGGTGGAGAAATATCATAATATATATTACAGTGATATATTCCTTATTATTATTTCTGTACATGCAGAATTTTAAAATATATTACTACCATGGGTGTCCTACTAACGAAGAACAAATGCAAATGATTTCTGTAAATACCATAATTCATAAAGGAAAATTACCAAACCGATTTTATTGTTTTTTTTTTAAGATCTTGGTGTTTATTTGAATTAAAAATTACTCTGTAATATTATTGAAATAGATTTAGATTATTGTTTTAAAAAGTATACAACAAAAAAATGTTTATCTCAGATGTCTTCTGTTCTAATTATCTGATTATAGAAATTGTTGTTCACTTAGACAAAAGGCGTGAACAGTGTAATATAAATTATTCATATTGGTTAAATCCGAATGTGGATTCTTTTTTAGGGTGAAATAAAAATATGTGCCCCCCCCCCCCTAAATTAGTTACTATGTTTGATAGACCCATTTTATTATTTCATCCTTATAAATTATTTTTATTATATGTATTTAAATGATTTTGAGACTAAAACCTGTCGTGAACAGAAACTGTGCCATTTCCAAGGACCCAAGTTTTAAAACCATTAGAAAATCGTACCAGATATTCCAGTTGATATTCCTGGATTATTGATATCCAATTTTGTTGTTTGAAGTTTATCAAAACTAGCAGAGAGCATTTTCTCCATTTTTCACGAATCTTGAGATGAAATAGCTTACGAATGGAAAAATAATTTCGATACTTAACTCCCAAAAATTAGTTAAACAATGGACAAGAAAAATGACGGTCCAAAATCCCCAAAGTTGTTCCAAAATTCCAAAAAGTTTTTTAAATCAAATTCAAAAAATAATCTGCGAACAAGTCGGAACCAAATCCATAAAATGTTCCAAAAAAAATGTAGTTTATTTTAAATATTGATTAAGATACAAATTTACTATAAGATAAGCTATTACGTTGAAAATATAATAAATTTAGTTTATTCATTCATTTTGCATTCATCGATTGAGAAAATTGGATTATCCATCATCTACTAACCCGTTTACATTTGCATTATAGTTAATTTAATCTAAATGGAAACAAGTCAAATTTATTAAACTCAAAATTCCCTTAACTGTTTAATTTTATTACATTGACTGTATTATATTCTTGTAATAAAGCTTTTAAAATAATTACCTCGCAGCGTAGCACTTTAAAGGTACTCGTGGAAATATATCATTGTTCTATTCATACCAATAATATGGTCCTTTGCTTATGGTATATCATTAAATGATATAGGTTAGTTAATAATTGATATGAATTTGTTATGAATGGCTATTAATGACTAATATAGTGCTCTAATTGTACAAATTGTAATCGAAATAATTTCTGGATATTAAACTGGAATAATTTCCGTATTGAATTCTGAAGAAGGAGTTTTATGCAGCATAATATATTAAAATTTAAATTATGAAAACATTTAGTTATATTTTATTATTTTTGAATTTTAATTTAAATTTTTCCTATATTGTACTTCTTTTCTACTTTTTGCAGACAAGAAAAAAAACAATTGTTTATAATTTAACTCAACCTCAATCATTACGAACAATCAAAACTGACATAATGAACATTCTTCAATAGAATAATTTCAGCATAATGATATAAGAGGAGAAAAAAAATAGTGTAATTGTAGATTTTGACATAATCCTTATAGTATTTCGATTATTAATATTATTATTGTCATAATATTTTATTTAAATGCAAGTTATAACTAAAATATTTGCACTAAGAAATTATGCAGTTGGAGTTATAATTATCATTTTTTCCTTTAAAAAAAAAAAATTAAATAAAGGAGAAAGCACTTTCCTTTATTTAATTTTTTTTTTTTTTTGAACAAAATATTGTAAAACCAGAAAGAGTAATAATAATATTAAGTTAAAAAGAGTATAACTCATGGAGTGGTTGAACTGTCCTTAGAAAAATATAAAGAGAATTAATCTATTTTCGAACAAACAATGAAAAAAATAAAAGGGCTATCTTTCAAAATGCTTCCTCGTTTTAGCAGAAAAAAAAAGTTGAGTTTTTAAGGTAGCCTTATGAGTAGTGGTGCAATTTAGCCACAAGATATTTTTTTTCAATTCATAATTCATTGAGTGATTTTATTTGTAATATATGTATATATATAATATTATATGATTTTTATATATGTGTGTGTGTGTGTGCGTATATGTACCAAATTAGACATTTAAGAATATTCCTGCAAATCATAGAACAAATTCGTTATTAATGAAATAAGTGATTGATTATAGGGTGACCAAATTCAAAATTCATTAAGAGCTTCCTTATTATTTGAGTTTTGAAAAAATGAATAGAAAATAAAAAGTGAAATTTTAATAGTCTAAAATTTATTTTTATGAAAAGTGTGTTAGTATTCTATCACAATTAGTCAAGGGTAGAATGGTATTTAAGAATGTAGCTGGGAAGTTTAACAACAGCCGAGCTCTCCCTTTGCAATGGCTGGAACCATTTTTAAAGCTCTTAACATTTGATATCATTTATGTCAATGTCTAATAAAATTGATAAATCTTCAGAGTAAAAGACTGGACATTTTTCTAATAGTTAAAAAAATAAATAAATAAATAAAAGCAGAAAGAAACGTTTATCTATTCCAGATGANAAAAAAAAAAAAGAAAAAAAAAAAGTATGATTGCCTCGTTTGAAATTACCTGGAAAAATATATCATGGGAATGAAAATGGTCCATTCCACTTGCAGGAATCATGGAATGGTGGGAGTGGAGGGTGGGGGGCTTGCGTTTGCATCCTGCACTAATGACTTGGCCGTCACAGGTGAAATTCACAGTTCTCTCTCTGGAGCAGCGATTGGCCTTCTACTCTGGCAATTTGCAACAGGGGGCGACAACCAACATTCTCTCGCATTTGTGGGCTCGAACAACTGGGCTTTTGTACGTTTTGCAGGCGATCAGGATACAAAAACACAACAAATTTAGTCGTTCCTGTCTGACTGCGTCCTTATCGATATAGTGCTTTCAATTGTTCAAATGCTACAACGATCATGGCTCCATCAGACAACAAATGTTACTCGTGAACTAATCTCTTTTTGTGAATGCATATTTATAGGCCTGGAAGTATTAGGTTATTTGAACAGACTTGTTCATACTAGATAGATCATACATATTATATTATTTACTGCGTCACTCTCGAAAAAAAAAATAAAAAAAATACTATTTCGAGGAGATATAAGCATGATTTCATTGATGTGAAATTATTCCATTTTTAAAAACACAACTTATAAAAAATCAAGCCCCGAATTAGATATCTTTCAGAATGCTTCCCCATTCTAATAGAGAATAATGTTGAGCCGATAATATTGTCACGTTGATATAATAATATGATGGGTAGTGATGCAATGTAGCCAATTTTTTTTTCTTAGTCATATGTCATATCTATATGCGCGCTGCACATATGTGCATTTTTTAAAATAAATGTTCGTAATTCGTAATATTTGCTTATCCCCGATGATTGTTTATTTTAAAATTATTAATCTTTGGGACCAATATGAGCTCAAATTATTTAATACTCACTAAAACTTGCAAAAATTGTGGGGTTGAGATTATTATAAAGAGAATCTTTCAAATGGAGCAAACGTTTCAGAAAAACACTATGAATCATTATATTAAATTTTTTTTTTTTAAAATACTAACAATTGGAGTTGATGGATTTAAGTAATAAATTCTATAATATTTAGTTAAATTTGTTGCTTATGGAAAATTATTCATTGAAAATTAGGAATTTCGGCTTAAGATTGTTAAAAATTATCTTTAAGTTATTAAGAATATTTAAATTATAAGAGGGGTTAAAATATTCTTTTGAAAATACGGTAGCGTCTAATTATTCCCGACACACTTTGTACAGATTAATATTTCTAATTGAAACGGGTTCAAATGAATGGCTTTTATCTCTACTGAGAAATCTGTTACCAGCCTATTAACACAACTGATTGTTCTTCTGAAATTGACGTCAATAATTGTCTTTGAAATTATTCGTGCCGCCGTCTGTCATCCTCTCCCCGGGTGTACAGGTTAATTGTCTTCTCTGTTTTGGAGCAAGCTAACGAACCTCTAACTAAGTGTTACAAATTGACTGAGAGTCGTTTGTCGTTCGGAAGGACAAGTTCATTCTCCGCCGGGAATAATTGCGTAGGTGAGACAGGGAAGTCCACTTTGCTATGACGTCACAGATCTGTATGGGGACCCATACTTAAGGTTTCCATGGAGAGTAAGAAATTTTGAATGCAAAATCTTACGTCACAGCTTATTATCTTCCATCAATTCATAAAAAAATTAAATAAAAATTAACCTGTTATAATTAGAATAGTTTATTGTATAAAATGATTCGTAAAAAATTAATAAATAAAGAGGACAGTGCTTTGAAATTTATTTCACTTTTAATAGTAGTTACCTATTATTATTGTTATGAAATAATATGCTTACATTTTATATTATATTTAATGTAATATATGTAGAATTTTATTTTTAAACACTTATGGTTTTATGCAAAAAATGCATATTTACAAAAACACGATTGATAGTGATCTCTCTAAAAAGTAATTAATAATGCTTTCTGAATTGGGGATGGGTTGAGTGTCATCCCCTCTTACAGGGTTTTTTTTTGTTTTTTTTTGTGGAAGGGGAGAAATTGAAGACAATAAATACAAACCATTTTTTTTCTGTTTATTGCTGGTTCAGTATGTTTACTATTTTTCCCAATTTTTCTTTATGACTTGTAGATCAAATAACAAAGGTATTATCTTCACCTTATTTCTACCTATTTGGCAAGGGAGATCTGATTCTTTTACAAAATTCTCACATTTTTTGACATCAACACGTGTAAACAGAGCTAAGAGAGATGAATGGTATAAATCTCCCATGAAAAGTAAAAAAAAAAAAAAAAAAAAAAAAAAAAAAAAAAAAAAAAAAAAAAAAAAAAAAAAAAAAAAAAAAAAAAAAAAAAANCCCCTACCACCTGGTCCTTCAACCCCCATCCCCGAGACTCATTCTCTCGTCACGCGGAATCTCGTTAGGAAATAAAGGGAGGGAGGAAGGAAACCGCGCATGAAGCATTAAATATATTAAATTATTCATTATAGCTCTAGTTCAGATTTATTTTTGCTGTTTCTCTTCGCTATATGAGACGAAGACACTTCTTATGTGATGGGACGGTTTTGTACCTTTACCATAATACTTTGCATCATTGATCCTTTCTATAACAACTTTATTCTGTTTAAACACACACACACATACACACACGCGAGCGAGCGCATGCGCTATACACACACACACACACACATATATATATATACTAGCGGACCCGGCAAACTTCGTTTTGCAAAAAAATTTTTTTTTTTAGGGCGTTGCTGGCCCTAATTTCTAACTTCTTATTCCTCTATTAAGTTAAATAGATCATCGACTTGGAATGGAACAGTCCCCTCTAATATCGGCTTCATGACAAAGAGCTATACTGGGGAGGAAGGAAATTGAAAAGATCTGCCTCTTTGGAATGGCGGGGGGGAGAGGGGGTGATATCTTGGGAAGTGAGCGAGCGATCGCGAGCGGCCCCGCTGGGTGGTGCTGCAGACCTATAATAGTAATAATGGGCCGGCTAACCTTCATGCCGGCTGTAGCCTCCCCCTCTGTTATCCTGGCACGACCCACGCTACGAGAGAGGACTATTAGGGCACTAGTATTAGAGGTAATAGTTTTGTGGAGGGGGGGTGATCTCACGAGGAACGCTTATGTGAATAGCCCGTGTGCGCAGATGCAGACGTGACGAGACGGCAGGAATGGCTCCGAAGGGGGAGAAAAAAAAATGTCCAAAACCTCTTTGATAGTCGGCTTTTATGCCCTCCATATTGCCGTATGTGTTCGATAATTCTCTACAACTGTGTTGAACCCTCATCCACCAGTAAAAGGGTTGTTTGAGCAATATTTTCCCCCCATGCGTTCGAGCAGCGAGTATTCAAAACCTCCCTAGTCCCTTATTCAATCCCTTACAGGTAATTTTTGTACAGAAATATGTCGTTTAAGATGTTCCTTGAGCCCTCTGAAGACTGAAAACAATAAATAAGACAACTTCACATACACGAGTATCCGACCGGCTAGGGCTTCATAAACTAAGCAGATTTCTCATGCTTCATTCAAAAAAACAAAACTAAATTAATTACTTCATATTCCTTGCAACAGGGGGCGACAACCAACATTCTCTCGCATTTGTGGGCTCGAACAACTGGGCTTTTGTACGAAGTATTGGTTGGGTGTACCTCCCCCGCCCCTCATCAGAATCTAATGTGCAATTATTGGTGGAGAAATATCATAATATATATTACAGTGATATATTCCTTATTATTATTTCTGTACATGCAGAATTTTAAAATATATTACTACCATGGGTGTCCTACTAACGAAGAACAAATGCAAATGATTTCTGTAAATACCATAATTCATAAAGGAAAATTACCAAACCGATTTTATTGTTTTTTTTTTAAGATCTTGGTGTTTATTTGAATTAAAAATTACTCTGTAATATTATTGAAATAGATTTAGATTATTGTTTTAAAAAGTATACAACAAAAAAATGTTTATCTCAGATGTCTTCTGTTCTAATTATCTGATTATAGAAATTGTTGTTCACTTAGACAAAAGGCGTGAACAGTGTAATATAAATTATTCATATTGGTTAAATCCGAATGTGGATTCTTTTTTAGGGTGAAATAAAAATATGTGCCCCCCCCCCCCTAAATTAGTTACTATGTTTGATAGACCCATTTTATTATTTCATCCTTATAAATTATTTTTATTATATGTATTTAAATGATTTTGAGACTAAAACCTGTCGTGAACAGAAACTGTGCCATTTCCAAGGACCCAAGTTTTAAAACCATTAGAAAATCGTACCAGATATTCCAGTTGATATTCCTGGATTATTGATATCCAATTTTGTTGTTTGAAGTTTATCAAAACTAGCAGAGAGCATTTTCTCCATTTTTCACGAATCTTGAGATGAAATAGCTTACGAATGGAAAAATAATTTCGATACTTAACTCCCAAAAATTAGTTAAACAATGGACAAGAAAAATGACGGTCCAAAATCCCCAAAGTTGTTCCAAAATTCCAAAAAGTTTTTTAAATCAAATTCAAAAAATAATCTGCGAACAAGTCGGAACCAAATCCATAAAATGTTCCAAAAAAAATGTAGTTTATTTTAAATATTGATTAAGATACAAATTTACTATNTATATAGTAGACGGACCCTATTTTTTTTTGTTTTGCCTATTTAGGATCGCTGATTGAAATTTTTCAAAAGTCTTACAATGGTACCAATATGAGGAATAACTTAATTTTCTCGAAGAAAATATCTACCGAATTATACCAATAAAAATGCGAAATATTCCCAAACAAATATTACTCTGTAATATTCTTACTCAGACTCATTCTTATATCTGTTGAAAACTGTCGAATCGATTTTTTTTCTTGAGTCGATTATCCCACTTTACCCATAGCTGAGTGGAACTGAATAAGTAAACCCAATGCCACCTAGTTAGATTATTAGGTATTCTTTATTTACGTACAATCTACAGGGAATGACTTCCACGAGGAAATTGGCGGTTCGAAATTTCCACTGTGTAAATACGCCTGGCTGAAAACGTCATAATTTTTTTTACGATTAAATATGCATGATCCCACTCATTCCATGGGAGTCGTTTTAAAGCTCGCGAGGCACCTGACGATTAAAAATTGGCTTTAAACTTTTATTAGCTTTAAAGGCTGAGGTCCTTTCCTTTTAAACTTTCAGGGGGGGAGGGGGGGGGGGGCTTTCTTAAAAATTAACACCACCAATGAAGGTTATCCTGAATTATATTGTTTGTGAAATTAAAGGTGCCATGAAATGATTACAAGCATTTATTTCAGTAATTTCTACGTTTCTTCACCAAGTCTTCTTTATCACAATATACTTAATAAATCATATGCCTTAATTCTACGTCTGTGAGTTTTTGAATAATAAAAACATTTTCCCCAAGTTGGTATAGTAAACATTTTAAAAAAATAACATATTCTACAATTTAACAGTACATAAAGAATTTATTTTAAACTGTTTTAGAAACTTCATCATTAATGTTTTACAAATAATCTAGGATAGGACTTGGTATTCTTTTAATTTTCGCTTATCGACCATCTGAAACGTTTTTAGTTAGATAAACAATTCTCATATCTTTGTAAGAATCAGACATAACAGATATTCTTATTTATTTTTAATTTGTCTTCATAATTTTTTAAATAATCGTATGTTCTAATTGGGCTAATGTATTAAGCGATTATTTTAAATTTATATTAATTGGGAAGAATCATTTTGTATTACTTGTAATACCTACATTTGTAAAAATTTCTGTTTTTAATCGATAGAATGATATAAATCAATATTAATTTGGCTGTTCTATACAAATCAAAAAGAATAAATTCAAAATTTAATTTTTGACGTTCATGTAAAAAAAGCCGCTAAGCTTTACGGTTATTTATTAAGTACTAGCGGACCTGGCCAACTTCGTTTTGCCCAAAATTTTTTTTTTTAGGGCGTTGCTGGCCCTAAGCAAACATAAGTGTTGTATTATCACACGATTTAAATAGAGCTTTTAACGAAATTTACGGCCTTCAAATAAAAATTAATGGAATACCTATCATAAAGTTTTTTCACAGAATTTACATATGGTGTAGATATGGGCTTAATAAAGAAGGAAACACTTGTATTTAAGGCAAATTGGAAATAAAAATTTGATTTTGCCACGCCCCACCGCCCGCGGACCGAAAATAAAAAATCAGACTTCACAGTGCCACCTGCCTGAATATTCTGAGAATTTCCTGAAAATTTCATTAAAATCGGCCAAGCCGTTTTAAAGTACATACATTACATACATCCTATTATATATATATAATGATTGTCTTAAAGTCATTCTTGGGGATTAGCCCGCCCAAGAAGTCAACGTCATAATCTGCAAGGAATTCCCTTCTTGTACATGGGAATGGAAGTAGCACTTACCCTAACTGCTATACTGGTATGCAACCAGTAGCAGTTAGCGTAAGTGCAGCTTCCCTAAGTTAGTAGATCCGACCTACGCTAGTGCTTTACATAATTTGGCCTGTAGCCGCTGAGCGATCCCTCGCGGCTCGCAGTCCAACGAGCTCTAGGCAAATGGTTGAGCAGAAAGGGAATCGAAATATTGAATATTGATTGGAATTCCTTACTTCTGATCCTAGTCCTCAAAGGCTAGTACATCCTCAGGCTGTCCTTACAAATACACCGTTCATATAGAAATCGAATAGGAACTCTCTGATATTCAGGATACTACAGTGAGTCAAAAGGCGCTGTTATAGATTTTAAAAATAGATTTGGGGTACACACACATCCAAGAGATTTCTAGCCATCCTATAGTTGTGCGTATGAACCTTTTAATATATTAGAGATTTTACCTGCCCCAGCTTTGGTATACATACACTTGGATAAGCGATCTCGGAATTCTTCCAGAAACGAGTTGAATGGTCCCTTTCTCAACCCATTGATCTTAAGGATATGTGGTTTATCTATAGAATTTTACTTCTTCCAAGGAGTTGATACCAGAACTCCTCNTATCCGACCGCCTAGGGCTTCATAAACTTTTTTTTTTTTTAACTTTTATTTATTTATTACATTCTGTTAAATTAAAACATTCATAAAATAAGCAGATTTCTCATGCTTCATTTAACAAAACAAAAATAACTTCATATTCCACACAGAAAATGAAAATTATCGTTGTTATTAACTTTTCGTAAAAAATTTTATTGAACGTGATTATCAGGATATAACATTATATATATATTCTTTGATAATAATATAATTCTTTGATTTTTAATAAAGAAGATATTAACCGTATCGAATTTAATTTACCTCCTCTAAAATTCCCATTCTCAATCTCAGCAATTAACGACTTTATTCTATAGTTAGCGGGAAAAAACAACTAACACTTTAAAAAAAATACACCCCTTTTTTTAAATTTGTATTTTTTTGTATCTACCTTGACCGAACCCCAACTAAAATCATCTAATAAAAATATCTACAGTCAAAAAAATTCTTCTTTTGAATATCTTTAAAGATATGTCATCATGAGAGCTTGACTTCCTTCGAAGGGAACAAGTGAATCTCTTGAATCCCCAATGCCTCCTTGATTATGAAATGTGTAAACAAATGCCCCATTACTTTTTCATAGAGTTAATTGGTGAGGCCCCACGGATATCCTGCCTGTTAATCTCGAACGCCGGCTTAGGTTAATAGTCACCTCCACGGTAGTCCTCTTGATTATAGGTGTATTTTTTTGGAGGGGTGGGGGGGGTCATTCTCCGGCCCCATTAGACAGCTCGGTAGTCTGGTGACAATAATCGGAAATGACACGTTGTGCCATTCTAATCGTAGTGAATAACCCACCAGTCACATATGTTCTGTCGACAGTAGGTGCCTTAGTGCCCAGCCGGAAGTAGATGTAAAATGTATGTCTCATTTTCTCTTTGACTCTTTAGTTATATGCTTAATTATTTCTCTTACTCTTTCTGTCAAAACAAACTTCAGATGAATTTATTTATTTATTTATTTTTTTGTTTCGGGTAGTTAATGGAACGTGTTAATTATGCTATCTGTGTTGTGCCGGACTTGTTTACAGTAATAAATGCCTCATTGCCTACATACGTATGATTCCCTACAAAGGGGGCAGGGCTGAAACATGTAAGTCTTAGGGATTCTACAGAAAGGCAGATTATACTTAAACATTCTAATTTTTTCTCTTTTATTAGCATTAAAAGAAACATTAAAATGGATCCAAATAAGAGCGAATTTGTGAAATAATGTACGAAGAATACTTTAATTTATTACTAATATAATTAACTCATATAGTTCAGTTCTGACTAGATTGGGTTACTTAGTAGCTGCATAAAATTAGCAGATTTACCATAAGTTATTAATGATGGATATAAGCATTTCTTGTTTGATCCGACAAGGTAGAGAATGCAATGAAGGTAGAAGATAAGATTCCTATGGCTATGGTAGTTCTACATAGACTGTTCAAGAATGGGGCAAGCGCTCAACTTTCGAAGTTACATTTGTAAATATCTGCCTTAATAAGAGTTTTTTTTCGTAAAAAAATATATAGAGTATAAATGTTAAAAAGTGTATTTTATACCTAATATGATCTTTTAATTTTTTCATATTATAATGATGTTTCAATTATAAATTTTGTTCTTTCTCTAATTTCCGCTCCCTCTTCCTTACGTCATCCTTTTCTACGTCTTCTTTTAAAAATTAATTTATATAATGTTATTTACGAAAAAGCGTAAATACTATAGTTGCTGTTTTTTAAAGTAAAAGAACCGTCCAAACCTCGAAGTTACATCACGAAATATTTTCTTATATATATATATAGTAAATAAGAACAGGTGGGATAAAGAGTGTAGTAGCCCTCCCCGAAAATTTTTCTCATTGTAATATATATATATTATGGCATTGGGTAACTGCCTTCCATATTTCAGAATATGGTTGTTACCTGTGGAAAGTGCCTCACTCCATGACTCCAAGTGGTTTTATGGAAGAAAAATTTCATGAGACTTATCTCAACAACAGATGAAGAACAACATTGTTCTGAGAAACTATATATACTGATAGAAAAAAATTTAATTTGGGGGAGTTTCGTTGAACCGAATTTTATAATCGATTACTATACTTCCTCTACTTTAGATAGTGGAGAAAATATAATTTTTTCAATGCAATATTAAGGGGGGGGGGGAGGAAGAAGGGAGGAGATGGGTATTTGTTTGAAACTATTTTTTAAGATTATTAGATGATTTTAGTTGGGGTTCGGTCAAAGTAGATCCAAAAAAAATACAAATTAAAGAAAAGGGTGTGTATTTTCTTAAAAGATTATCTGCCAACGTTTCGGCTTACATTGCAAGCCATCTTCAGGGCTATTATGAAGACGAGAGAGGACGTCCTGTCCCTAAGTTCACATTTCCATGACTGAAATTTTAAAATGTTCCTTGAGCCCTCTGAAGACTGAAAAATAAATAAGACAACATGCACGAGTATCCGACCGCCTAGGGCTTCATAAACTTTTTTTTTTTTTAACTTTTATTTATTTATTACATTCTGTTAAATTAAAACATTCATAAAATAAGCAGATTTCTCATGCTTCATTTAACAAAACAAAAATAACTTCATATTCCACACAGAAAATGAAAATTATCGTTGTTATTAACTTTTCGTAAAAAATTTTATTGAACGTGATTATCAGGATATAACATTATATATATATTCTTTGATAATAATATAATTCTTTGATTTTTAATAAAGAAGATATTAACCGTATCGAATTTAATTTACCTCCTCTAAAATTCCNAGCATTATTTAATAAATCAATAAAATACGTTTATGTTGAAGATACGTTATTTGTATACATAACATTTGCATTCGGTGGATTACTCAAGAAATGATACTGATTGTGATTCTGTTAGGCTCAAAACTGTTATTTCACTGAATTAAGTAATGTTCTTAATGTTTTATTGCTTTAAGATGAGTATTAATAAATAATAATAATAGTGTCTATACAAATTTTAAAAAATAGCTATTTTGGCCAATGTCCACCAGCAGGTGTCTTACACCACTAATGCTCTTCCTTCACGACAACTAAATATTTTTCCAATGTACTTAAATCTTGTCAATAATGAACTTCATTTTTCATTTGCTGACCTTGTATGATTTATGTTTTAGTTCAGGCAAATTAAAAAAAATATATAAAAACATTATGATTTATACTTAAAACTTTATTTTGCTCTTCTTGTTTTTGCGGCTATTATTGACGCTTCTTCAGGAGCTTAATATATAATTTTGTTAAAAAAGAAATAATATTAAACGCACCGTATATTTAGCTTCTTAGTAGGATCAGCTAAGTCAGTTGTTTGTCAAATTAAAGGTGCCTTGAAATGATAACATCATTTAATTCAGTAATTTTTACATTTCTTCACCAAATCTTATTATCAGGATAGACTTAATAAATCATATGCCTTAATTTTACGTCTGTGAGTTTTTGAATAATAAAAACATTTTTCCCAAGTAAATATTTAAAAAAATTAACATATGCTATTTTTTTTAATAAGTGTTAGCCTCCCTCTAAACTACTTAGGGTTTTAAGGGTGGGGGGGGGGGTTATCTGTAGGTTTCCATCCTATTCTAAACATCAATGGCTCAGGACAAGCTTTTGTTTATTGATATAATCTTGCCCAGGACGAGGTTTGAACTCGCCGTGCCAGGATTGCGAGACCAGAACGCATCCAAGGAGCTACCCTAGCGCACCCAGCAAAGGAAATTTAATTTCTTTGTAGATATTAAAACTATACTTTTTTTTTCCTTACTTTTCTATAATAAACAAAAAGAAAAAAAAAGACGAATATATGCTGTATTGTATTGTATTCATATTTTGGAACTTTTCATGACGTCAGCGCGAATAGGTGATAGGAGTGACGAATCCTGTCTAACCTGCCCTAAGATTTCGTTTTATCTTCTGTATACGCTCGGTTATTGCCATAGGAACATATATAGTAGGCACTCATTGTATATTTGATTCGAGTAAGCCCGAAGTTGGGTGGTACTTTAACTGCTTACAAACATTTGAAGCCAATTATTCTTGTAACATTTTCTGTCTAGCTCAGCTCTATTAATTCGAAAAAGGAAACAATATTTTGCCATTTTATATCCCCAGGAGAGCGTATTCTTCTGTATTCGAAATCAACTAGGGTATCAGGTGAAGAACTGAACCTCTCCAGAGAGTCTCCAGAAGTGAGCAGTTGTGGGTAATGCCCGACTGGCTGGAGAAGCTACCTATCCCCGAAGCGTTCCAGGAGAGATCACTTATTATGGTATATTACCGACATGCAAGGTGGGCAACGTCGCTTCCAGGAAGGCAGACTGCCAACCTATAAGGACATCTATAGAGTGGGTTTTCTGCTTCTAGGGAATGAGCTCCTTCTGAGGTAGATGTACTCCCGGTCAATTAGTGCGTGCGTGCGTATGTGTGTGAGTGTGTGTGTGGGTGAGCAGGGGAAGGTAAATATAATTAAACATGCAAAGCCAACTGAAGATGAGCAGTCACCAGTAGACTAACAGTTTTCACATATCCGAAAGGCCATCTTTTACTCTAAGATGATTTTAGTTGGGGTTCGGTCGAGGTAGATCCAAAAAAACACAAATAAAAAAATTTATTTTTTTAATGAAGGATTATCTGCCAACGTTTCGGCTTACATTGTAAGCCATCTTCAGGGCTATCATGAAGATGAGAGAGAACGTCCTGTCCTTAAGTTCACATTTCCATGACTTTGGCCATCTTTTACGCTTATTCAGAAAAATCAAAACCAGAACTAACCCTTTCAAAAGGGATTGTGTGGACACATACACACACATACGCATATATATATATATATATATATATATATTATATGCTCTTCCACTG
>KZ807139.1:391902-415137 GCA_000696205.2 Oncopeltus fasciatus
TATATATATATATCATTGTTTGGATATAACTAATGATATTTTAACCTTTGCAAAAGTGATTTTGCACATATCTCACCGAATGGTATTTACTTTCCATTATAGACTCCACTCTACAATTTCCCACTATGGAGAACGGTAGGTCTCCGATAGGCAATCGTCCCCCGCCAGAAATACTGTTTTATGCCTAGTGGCCGCCAGGGGCGCTGGGGCAGCTGCTCACAGTTCGGGATCGCGTGACCCCCACTCCCCAGAACCAATCACCCACGTCCGACGATGAGTCCTCCACTCATTTTGTGTAATGAAAAAAAAAAAAATCAACACATTTATTTTGTCTATGATCCAGGTGGCACATTTATTCCTTTTTTCTTCCGTTTTTTTTTTTTTTTTTAATTCAGGAATAAATGTAGTTATTATATTAGTTATTTTTTATGTATCAGGCTCGTGGATTTCTAGATTATATACTTTTTTTTTAACAATTTAATCTAAAAATATAATCAAAGAATCAATCAGTCGATCTAATTAATTTTTTTAATGTCATAATTTAATGTTGTGGAAATGAATCCGCATAATCACAGATCTTGAAACTTTATACACAATATTTTTCAACAATAAATGCAATGGAATAGAATAAAAAATCTAATTGTCTTAGCCAGGGCTCGAACCTGGATCTCCTGCTATCCGGGCAAGCGCGTTAACCGATTATACCACCGAGACTAGCCAGATAACTTGTTAAATAGATAGTTTTTTTTAATTCTATTTCCTTGCATTTGTTTATTTAAATTTACATGAGATAAAATACCCCAACGAAAACAATATTTATAAAAACAAATAAAAATAAATAACGAGAGTCTAATAAATAGCTTGAAAAAGTCAGCATTTCGATGTATTCGTCTTTCTCGGAGTTTAGACTCTTGCTAGTGTGTTGAGAATTTAATGCAAAAAATTGTATGCCACCTTCAAGGTGAGGACAAGTGTTGTCTCCTGCAACAAATCTGCAGGACCTAATTGTCATCTTTTCCTGTAGGTTTGTTCTAATTTTTTTTTTCTGAAATAAAATATTCAAATTAATAGATGCTAATTTTCTTTTAAATAAAGTGATTATAATAAGTTACTTCCTTGTGAAATTTTTTTGGATGTTAATAGAAGTAAAATTTTATTTCTAAACTATGCATCTGGCCCTCGTTGTTGAAAGAAAATAATCAAATATCTTTCTCATTTGTTTTCCAAAAAATTCATTAGTTACTAGCTGTAATAGGGAAAGAGGGGGAGGGGAGTTTACAGGAACTCTATTTTGAGATCCATGTTTAAAATTGCATTTATATATTTTAAAAATTATATATTCGGGAAGATATTAAATAATGAAAAAGGGAGGGGGTTGATTGAGAAGACCTTTGCTCTTATCTCCTCCTGGCCGGCCTGGAGCCAGCCTTACATTTTTCCTCATTATTCTCTCCTTTTATGAATAGTCGAATACGTCACTACCATAACTGATTGTGTTCATCTTCAATCAAGTATAAAAAATCTTCTTAGTCTGTATTGCTCTCGCGTGAAGTGCTTCTTCTCAATGAAATATCGATCCATCGATTGATAACTATCCATTAACCTTTCTTACATATCAAAGAGATAACGTCTCTAAAAGTTAGTGTGTATGTTTCTATACAAAAGTTTTATTTTTATTTTTCTTGGATAATTCTTGCTATTTCGTTTGTTAACTAAACTTCTATCTTCCCCAAATAAGGTTTCTAAAGTCTTCAAGACTTCTCCAACATTTTTGTCCATCCTTCATTCTCTGAGGCCATAATATTCATGCATTCTAGATGTGCAGATTATATTTCGACACTCTCCACATTTCCTTTCTTTCGTTTCGATTATTTCTCACTCTCCGTGTGCCCTTCTATCTGTCTAACTCTCTCTGTATTCACGTAGGCTTCGACGGTCGTCAGATGTATATACTGTTTCTTCTTCCGGGTTGGACCGTGTCAAGTTGTTGATATTTGCCGAGCTTTCGCACATCATGTGATGGCTTCTTCAGGGCTAAAAAGAGAATGAGAGTTGTAAAAGAGAAATTTTTAAAATCCAGGTGGTATATAATTACCATGTTTTATACACCAGGTGGTGTATAAACCACGGTGGCCCGGTCTGGTCCTTGGGCGAAGCCTGCCTTCCCATTGGTTGATACTGTGTTCTGGCGGCTGGTCTCTGGAGTAGTCAGGTAGCTGGTCACTGATTGGTTGGATCCTATTGTCAATTAGCGCTGGTTTCCAGTTTTTGCTCAGTCTGTATCCGTCTTCTCTGTTGATATTTTTCGGATTCTTGGTAATTTCGATGGCTCGCCGATAGTATTTGTTTTCCCGGGACAGTATTGAAGCGTCTTCGAATTTGATGTGGTGGCAGGTGTTGGCGATATCTCTCTGTATTCCTAGTTTAATAAGAATCAGAGAGGGAAGACAGAGAGAGGTAGGGAAAATACGCACGTGCGCAGGCGTGTGTGTGAAAGAGAAGTGCGTTAGTGTGTGTGTGAGAGAGGGGGGATGGTTATGTGTGGGGTGGGGGGTCGAACTGAGGGAACAGTAAAAGCCCCTCACGAAGCCCGAAGCACCCAACACAGGACCACACACCTACAGACCCTGGAAATTGGGGATTTAAGGTGAGGGGGGAGGGGTAACGGGACCGCCTTAATATTTGAAAATGGCGATAAAGTTAGGCACTGTTAATTATTGAATAAATTTGAGAGTGCTTTAAACCCTGCATATTTTATTTAGAGTTAAAGGGTTCCATTGGTTCTCCTCACAATCCTTGCCCTCCAGGCAGGGGGAAGTTTTCCTGACTGGAATTTTCTTCTAAAAGCCCCATCTGCCTGCCATCTTTTTGTTTACATTTATTTGTATGTAACAGTGATTGTATTGTTCGTGTAAATGCAAATAATTGCCATCTGAATCGCGAGTTGCAAATGTAATGTTTCTGTCATTTACAGCTGTCATAGAAGACCAATTTTTAGTCCTTGCAGGGGATGTTTTTGATATTTTTTTTTTTTCAATAAGCACGAACATTTTTGAAAAAGTCTTTACTGTTAAAGTTTCACCAGCATTATTAGTTAAGGCCTTAGAACTTTTGGCAGACTTGATAATAAACAGTGTCGTTTTTGTAAATAACGCCATAAAAAATATAAATAATACCAATGAGTAATATAAATTTTATAAATATGACACAGGTAATAAATATACGAGCAACCATATTTATCTATACTTCATATATATATAACTAATGATATTNTATATATATATATAAATGTCTGTGTGTGTGTGTTTGTATTTTTCTCTCTTGAACATTGTTAAGTATGAATTTTAGTTGTTTTAAATGCACATAAATATAGTTATTTGTTTTAATAATTTATTACGTTAATGTTTTATATATTTAATGTATTTTATATCTTTGAATTGGCCAGATTCAATTAAGTGGTTAAAAAGTAGTATGTGATCAATTAACAGATATGTTTATTTTTTACATGTATTAATTAATAAATATGAATTATTATTATCAATATTGTGGTTCTTAGTCTTTAGTTAATGAGGTTCTTTTTTATTTATGAAATGTGCTGTGAATTTATTTTCAAATCTTGAGTTGTCAGTTGATTTCTTTTAATACCACCTAATCAAATAACACTAGAACAACTCTAATCGTTTATATAAATTTTAAATTAAATTTTAGTATGCTTTGCTCATAGTTTTATTTCAATAAGTTTTTCTTATGTTTTTCCGGTTTACAAATGAGTTATTTTATGTATATATCCTTGAGAAATAACTGAAATAAAAACCGGCTTGAGTAAATAAAAACATTTGACAGCGATACTATTATGTTATTGCCTGAAAAATAAACTAGATGAGTCTGCACTTAATTAAAAACACTTGAATTTAAAAAGAATGTCCTGTACTTTCCCGTTATTATATATGACAATATTTTTATTTAGTTTTTGGAAATTATATCATTATTTGACTCAAAATGGATGAATTTATTTCATTGAGTGCAGCTATCATTCTCTCATATTTATTTTGAAAATTCCCCAGCAGAAGGCCATCTTATCAACAATGAAAAGAATGATCAAAGCTCATTAGACCTGTCGAACACTGTCCATTGTATTGTCAAGGCTAACTCTAAGAGGAGCCATTAAGTCAAAAAAAAAGAAAAGTAAAGAAGATTGCACTACTGTTCCTGCAACTACTGTTTTGAATTTTAATCATTTTTTTTTTAATACATACTAAGCTCAATTATTATAAATATGCAATTAATTTAGTTTAATTTATTTATTTTTTTAATTTATTGTAAGCCTATGGAAAAATATTTTTTATTATTTAAATTTGGAATATTATAGAGAACAGAATATTGGTTATTCCCTCCTGTAATTTTTAAAATTATATTTCAAAAGGCATTGAACATGATTTTCGGGGTAATTCGTTAATTAAATAAAGATATATTTCAGTTATTTAGATTAAGTTAAATTGTTAGTTTAGTTTTCGCGCAATTAAACCGGTCGTTAATCTTTGAAATTCTGGAGGGAAAATGATGAAATTTAATTTCCAGTTGATGTATTTGTTGAATTGCGAATAGAATAAAAAGGTTGGAGGTCACATTTGTGCCCTTGGACAATGCCGAGGCTCGTATTTGAAGTTTATGAACCGATAATTCGGATGAGGCTTAAGGGAAGTCAGTTGACCATTCGTAAAGAGCCGGAGGGGAAGTGATATCTGTAAGGGCGTAGGGAAAGGTCGACTATCGAGGAAGGGCAGGACCACATAAAGTCGCGCGGGGAGGTAAAAATCCTTTGCAAGTTGCAGGATGCAGAGAGAGACAGGCGCGTCTACCTAATCCCGCATGCGGTTGCTGTCGTAAACTGAGCCCTAGTGGCTGTTTAGAGCCTTCGCTGGAGCCGCCGATAAAAAATGATATCGACTGAGGAAGTTGGCGTACCTCTCAGCCAATACGGCTAAGTGCTCGGCCAACTCCGCCGGCGAGAGAGAGACTTCTTGTATATTAATCCGCCATATTGCAGTACGGGATGGAGTTCTCTCGAAGATGTTTTAATTCCACTGATTGCCTCGGCCTACGCCCTTTACAGATTCAGTGGAGGTCGTTTTTCCGCTTCGACGGATCTACTCTTTTATGCTCATGGTGGTGGGGGGAAGAAAGGGCGAATGTGTATATCTCTTTGGCCATGAGCCTTCAATGTTATAGGTTACGCTCCGTTTATAGGTTTCCGTTTTATCTTTCCCAAACTTCCTCGTAGATAAGTAGCTGAGTAAAAACTTATCAAACACATTCCTTCAGATAATTCTGAAAAAGTACAAATTAATAAAATCTATTTTATTATAATCCTTATCGAATATTCAAAGGATACTATGGAAAGATGGTTTGGCCATATATATGTACATTTGATGTGATATTGGACCGTGCAAGTTAGTAAAACATATTGAAAAATTTTCATAGTACTTCATTCATTGTGTTATGTATTTCAAAGTTTATTGAGCCATTGTTTTGAATTTATCCTAAAAAATTTTTGAATTTCAATATATTTTAAGTAATGATTATTTTTAAGTTTCATAGAAGAACATTAATCAACTTATGCTATGCATTACACAACAGTAAATGGGAAATTTTCGGGTGTTAAAATATCATCAGAATATCTGGTTAAAATTTTTGTTGAAATTTCCTCGGGACTACCAATTTTCTCAGAGCTAAATATATGAATTTTGTGTGTAAAGAAAGAGAGAGATAAACTTTAATTCAATAAAGGCGATAACTAGTACACAAATATATATTAAATATGTTTTCTAAGCTAAAAGCAATCAATATTGATACTTGTTTTATTCATACGAGAATATCGCATGGTACATTCGCTTTAGTGTACTGTTGAAAGCCTAAAAGGGGGTTATACGACAATAATCACGGTGTAATGTATGTTTTCAGCTTACATAAAAAACAGGGATAAGTGTCTCATGGCGTGACTGAAAGACATAGGGGCAGGAGAACGATGGCCTAGACTATGTAATGTAATTATTTTGTAAATTTACTGGAAGATAGGGGGGGGGGGTCAATTCAAATAGCAATTTATTTTTTTTATTGTTGATATTATTAAAGGCTTATATGAAAAGTTTAGTATAACATAAATCATGTGTAAATTAATTCTAGATATTTTAACTTCTTTTCATTTTCATAATGAGATATTTTATTTCTTAGATATTTTACTTCAAAATTTAATAGTAATTAAAATACTAATGAATAATAAAACACATATTCTCCTCACAGTTCGTGTGTTCATAATTCAGTTTATCACTTCATGATGCAAAAATGATTTATTATTTTTCAATAGAATTTCGTAAAAAGATAGATAGAATGTGGGGATGCAAATTATTATACACAATGAAAAGCTCACCAAATTTTGTTCAAATTTAATTTACAATGGTTTCAATAAAAATTATAATTCATAATAATTTTAATATTAATTTAATAACTTGAGTATTGAAAAATAAAGGTTTAAAAAAATGCATTGATAAATAAATTCTACAACTCTAATCAAAGTTTAAACTAATTGAAATTCAATAAGAACTTTTGAAAAAGAGAATAACACTATTCTCTAATAATATTATTGTTAATTTTGCTTTATTGTTTCATTCTATACTTATTCAATATGAAATGTAATATATAATTTGGAGCATAAAAATTAATTTTTAATTTGATATTTTAACTGAATGGGACACAAATGGCAACCTTCCCTCCTTCCATTAGGTATACATCAGTCTAATCTTCTGAAGAAGTTTACAAGAACGCGAAACTAGTTGAGTTTTTGAGAATTATTATTATTGTTATTTTACATCTCATCAGCAAATTTTTATATTATTGGTTATTGTAAATTTAACCTTATAATGCCGATAATTATTTTGAAAATTTATTATGTTTTTACACCCAAATAAAACTGGTAATAAGAAATTAACAGTTTGATTAAATTCGTTTTCACAGTTCAAATTTTTCTTGAATAAAATTAAAAAGAAAATATTGAACTTGATTTGAATCGAAGATAGAACAACGCGTCACCGTTTACATATTTTGGCTTTTAAGTATTGAAAAAAACTCATATCTAGTTTTAAAACATTATGTATGATCTAATAATAGAAATCAGAATACATTAAATCGTGACTCACTTTATAAGTACTCAAACAGTTAATGAGAGGGAACAGAATAAAAAATCTATCTGTCCCAGCCAGGACTCGAACCTGGATATCCTGCTATCCGGGCCGATATGCTAAACCATTAAACCACCGGGACGAGCTAGATATCCTATTAAATTCCTACCACAATAGCGAGAGCCTAACCCACGAGAAAGACGAATACATCGTCTTATGCTCGAAGGAACTGACATTGTCTAGATATTTCTCGACTCTCGTCATTTATTTTATTCTATTCCCTCTCATTAATTGTTTAAAATTTACGTGGAATAATAAAGCACAACCAAATAAACTCTAAGATCGATCGAACCCCAACTAAAATCATTTTAGAATAATATCTACGGTCAACAAACTCTCATTTTGAACAACCAAATAAATATTTATAAGTACTTATTTTTCAGCCTGAAGAGCCCAATTTGGCCACACTTGTCCTAGATTAGCAATTGGGAAGTTACATAAGTACATAAAAGACAAATCTTGTTGGATCCTCTGGAGTTATTTTATATGTCAAGAAAGACTTTTTAAAGCATTCAATGATCATTGGTTCCCTTCAGGTGTCATTCAATGTATTACTGTACTTCCATACACAAGACTATTGATTGGATTTTTGACATTCTATTGAACTTTTCATTAAACGATAAGCCTCATCTTACAAGTCTCTCTCAGAAGGTTACTCACAGGATCAAATCCTACTTCTAAGGTGAGAGCTATCTCTATTCCAGGGATTTCGCCTTTTCCTCTTCCTGTGCTTGCGGTATGGAAATACTATTTGTTCCAGCTTCCAGGTGCTAAATGCCATGTGCCTTTCCTCCCCCGACAACAGCAACCTTACAGTTTCCACTTCCTCGGCTTGCTACACTTCTTGTGGAAAGAGCGCCAGTGCTCTTTTCTCCGATATGACTTTATCTGCTTTCTCTTCTGTTATTTAAATCACGACCGCATTGATTTATCCCTCGGCAATCGGGGGATTTCTTCTCCATGTCTTACTCACTTCAGCCGATCTCCATCAAGATAGCATTAGATGTAAAATGCCTTCACGGGAGCCAATCGCCTGTTACCAAATTCTACCACGTTTCTCGCTGGAAGACGTCTCTTCCATGCCAACTCTCATTAGCAGGAAAGAGGTTTTACTTTCAGATTCAGAGTCTTTGAAACAACTTGAATAACCTGAATATCTCCAAAACAATATAAATAGGGCCTTAAAATCAATCTTCTTAGACACATCCCTTAAATCATAAAATTATATTTATAATTTTTTTTTTTTATAAACAAGAAGACTTTTTAAAACCGAATTTTCAAGTTTTTTTTATTAGAACGGCCTCCCAGCTGAACTGTAGGATTTTCCAAAAAGAACTCTAGGAGTTTTTTTTTAAGGCAAAAAGAAATCCTTAACCATGTTGTACTTAGGACTGGGGCTAAAGTCATAAGTCCCCCCCCCCTGTGCAATTTTAGGCACACCTAAAGGGTTATTACTCTAATATAACCTTGGTCGACAACAGTAAAATCATAGCTGTTGCTTACAATCACATGCCTTAGAACACCCCCTATCACCCCCCCTCGCTCATTGTCTAAGATGAGACTGTAAAATTGCTGAACTATTCTATTTTCAAAATTTCAATGAAATGCCTTTGGAAATATTTTGAGTGAGGGGTAAATATTTAAAAAAAAAAAAAGAAAGAAAAAATAATTTAAAATTGAATCAAGCAAATCATATTTCTTCCATAATGAGGCTTGATTTTCCAATCCATCCAATACAAATGAACCAAAAGATACTGTCTGTATAAATTATGTGCACGTATATTTTTAAACATGGGAGTCTTACTGTTATTTGTGTTTTAGCAAACATCCTAATGAGTTTAATAGAAGCAGAAATGGGATATTAGTGGGAAGGTTTAGGGAACCATTTTGAAAATTTTTTTAGAACTTTACTACCAGGTATGCAAGTTTAAAATGTCGTTTATTTCTTAAAATATATACACAGTAATTTAAAAAAAAGTATAATATATTTTATTCAAAGTACTGGCCCTCGCTTTCTACACATTTTGTCCATCTCTCGGGCAATATATGGATACCATTCCAAAAGAATGCTTCATCGTTATTTGAAATCCATTCATCGAGCCATTTTCGTACGTTTTCGAAATTGTTGAAGTGTTGCTCCGCCAATGAGTGTCCCATCGATGAGAAGAGGTGATAATCAGAAGGCGCCAGGTCAGGTGAATACGGCGGGTGGGGTAGGAGTTCCCAACCAAGCGAAGAAATCGTTTCCTTAGTCAATCTGGCTGAATGTGCAGGAGCGTTATCATGCTGAAGAATGACTTTGGCGTGCCTGTGAGCCCATTCTGGGCGTTTTTCGATCAATGCGTGACTCAAATTGATCATTTGTTGTCGGTAGCGCTCGGTATTGACTGTTTCGCCGGGCTTGAGAAGCTCGTAGTCGATTTGGTCGATTTTCTCGTTTTTGATCAGTAACATCAAAATCACCACGTTTGAAACGTTGAAACCAACGTTCACATGTCTTGACGGTTGGAGCAAGATCGCCATAAGTCTCAACAAAAATTCGATGACATTCAGATGCCTTTTTCTTTTGATTAAATAAGAAAATCATGACATGCCGCAAATGCTCTTTATTTGGCTTAAAATTAGACATTTTTAACACCAAAGAAAGGTATGATACGTCCACGTAAACGACTTAAAAACAACTGACTTTTGTAAACAAATGACTAACAAACAAAATAGCGTTTAGAGATAAGCAAATCCTTCAATAGGCTAAGAGCGCATTCTATTGGAATTAAAACGACATATTAAACTTGCATACCTGGTATCACTATTTTCCGTACAATATACATGTATATTATTGTCCATATATAAGCATGTACGCAAATTAGAAATTACAAAAATTTTTTGAGGGCAGAATACTAATAATGTTGAACCAGTGACAATGAAACAAAACAGACAGAACAAAATTAATTTATATAAGCACTACATTAAAAAAGAATATGTAATTATCTATCGGATATACTTAACAAACAGTCATGCTATATTACTTGAAACCAGAACATGTAGTAGTAGACATAATACATTGTGCTAGGAAAAAATTGTTTTTAGTGTGAGAGAAAAAAATTTCGAGGAAATTCCGAATCCCGGCTTATTTATTTCTCTAGATGCCATACTTGATCAAGTATTAAGCATCAAGAACCCTGTACTGTAAGCATAGTTTGAATTAATGTTCACTTATAAGATTAAATAAGCTGTAAAATATCGAATTGAACAAATAAAAAGATAAACTACTTATGCTTGTTTGATAGTTCTGGTATTTTATAAGGATTTATATGTTTTACTGAAGGACTAATGTAAAGGAAAAATTTTAGTTATTCAAACACACACTAAAACCTTTTAAAGATTCTGATTCCCTCATAAATTTCAGATAAAAAGAAAGTACTAAAAAAAATTGAAGACATTAAAAATACCAAAAAAGGTAGGAATCAATACCAATTAAACACTTAAACAGCGCAGAAAGTCCCCCCTAAAATGAGACACCTGCTTTAAAGATAAGCCCTCCGGTGATTCATTAAATCATTTGGAACAGCCTCCTTGATGGGCAGTTAGAGACGACGTTCGTGGCCCCCTTCAAGCCATTTAGATAAAACAAGAGGCTCCAGTTAAATATTGGAACATTCCGTAACATCCAAGAGGGGCGTTATCAGCTGGTGGGGAGAGGGGGGGGGACCGGTCCGGGTGCTCGACTCGAGAGCCAGCAACTTCCAATTCCCTCTGCCGAGAAGGAATTGAGGTTACAACTGGCTATCAGCAAGAGCAAGAGGTCCTTGTGGGATAAGGGTGTACGTCACGCAGGAGTGCAGACTAAGCAGATTTCCCATACTCCACTAAAGTCGGGCATAGATAAGTGTAAATGATCTTACAAGTCATGGGCGTTAGAAGTAAGATGGCTAAAGCTTGTCTCTACAGACAATCAGGTTCTTGAAGGAAATCATTTTTAAATATCTCCCTTAATATATATTTTTCGTAAAATTATTATGGAATTGAATTGTTGGAAAATTAATTTTTTACTTATTATGATCAATAAATGTTAGTCATAAGAATAATATTATCGAAAAAATAGACAATTATTTAATTTGGTCCTTCTCTAAACTACCCTACTTTCTCATTCACTAGACTTCAGCCAAAAATTAATTCCAAGGGATTTAAAATTGATCTCTATAATTTAAATGTAAAAATTACATACTGCAACCGCCAAATCCTTGAAGTTATTCATTATTTAATTTTTTTTCTTAGTATTCATTTTTCACAGACATGTTATAAACATGTTATATCTAAAAGGTCATTTTCACTACCAATGAATATAGAACTATCATACCTTTTATTATCTGTCTTCATTGGTTTCTGTAAACCATCTGTTGGCGAGCGCTTTCGGACATTGTCCATCTTCTTGGCCGAATACATGTGTTCACTGTCACTGTCTGTATTCAACTTCATTATTCAACAGTTAAGGCTAAGAAGATGGACAATGTCCGAAAGCGCTCGCCAACAGAAGATGGTTTGCAGAAACCTATCCGTCTTCATTGGTATGATAGTTATAAAATTGTATTTTACGCTAAATATAAGTTACACATTTTTCATAATTATAGCAATTACAAAGATATTTATGACTTATAGTTAAGTTTTTCTCTAAATTACCTCTATCCCTTAATACATCAAACAGTTCGTTATGAAGCATGAATATCCGTGCGTGAGTTGTATATATAGAAAGTTTACAATTATGAATGAGCCTTATTTTTAGCTTATCCTAAATTAGACTGGGGAAAAATCAAACACAATTTTCATATTTTTCTTCTTGGTAACAACGTTATTATATTGATTTCCTCAAGGAAAACCCATTAAAAATTTTATGGTTAATTTTTTTATTGGTTGATTTTTCTCCACCTAAGACAAAAATAAATTAATAAGCAAAGTTAGTCATGCCGGGGCCACAAAAACTAATTTGATTACAGATTCCCATATCAAGACAATTGACTAATTTTATATTAAAGTTTGAAAGAAGAATGAAAAAGTGTAGTAAACACAACAAGTTGACGGGAAAAGTATGCACCAATTTAGGACTAGATGTACAGAAGTAATTTTAAAACTATACACCGTGAGTAATTGAATCCAGAAATCTTTAGCTCGGGGACATTACCAACAAATCCGTAGCCATAAACATTACTCCCATTGTATTCTTATTATCTCCTTTATTCCTTAGCATGGCCTATTTTTTTTTTTTTTGGACCTGCAGGGTGGAAATTGTAATTTTATTGGGGCATACATATAATAAATTTGAAGATGCGTCGATAGGAATTTGAAATTAGTGTTCTAAACAACTGAAATTAAGTTGCTACCATTCAAGGGAAGTGAATTTCATTTTCTACTTTTAGCAGTGCAAAGCACACATTTAAATCAAATAGTACGAGAATCAAACGATATCTTTGAACTCACTTTCGGAAGGTGTGTATTTCTCTCAGCTGGGGAAAGCATCCACTCCCAAGTGCCTACCGCCTCGAAAGATGGCCGATCGAATGGGGTTGGAGAGTCGGCATAAACTCGGGGTGATATGTGCGCAGGCAAATGGGCTCTCACACTTGGAGCCGATGTTTTATTTAGGGATGGTCCGGGAGTCAGCTCACGCCTCGCAAGTGGGGGAGTGTTTCATCTCCCGAAAAGAGTGGGTAGGTTGGCAGCGATTCTCATTCCTCATATGTCCATTGCGGCCTGGGATACAAAAACCCAATAAAAACTGAGGGAAGAGGATCCCTGGACGTCCTATTAAATAACTATGCTTCGGAAGAAAGTTCAACTTAACAATCTTACTGTAAGAGAGTGGATTTGTGATCTTTGTTATTCGGTATGGTCCTGTATAAATTACATCAATTTTTGAAAATTTTATTCAACACTTAAACATACCTACATTCATTTACCGTTTCTTCTTCCGGGTTGGACCGTGTCAAATTGGTGTTATTTGCCGAGCTTTCGCACATCATGTGATGGCTTCTTCAGGGCTGAAAAGAGAATACCTACATTCGTTTAAGAAGGCAGATTTATTAATTACAATACTTTTTACTTTATATGTTTACGATCAAAACCACATCCCCCACTTATTTGAATTAAATTGCGGAGTTTGTTTTTTAAAGACTAGCAATAATGCATTTTTAAATAAATTAGTAAACAAAAAATATTGGAATGAAGTTAATTTGATGAAATATATTAAATATATACATTGCTTAAACATGCATGCATATACATACATACATACACACACATATATATATATATATATATATATATATATATATATATATATATATNGGCTTATATATATATATATGAAAAATTTAGCCAATAGCAGGGATCATAGCAGGCAGATCTCAATGAAGTCACATGTGCCTTTTAGAAACGGTCCTTAAACGGCAACTGAAATTAAGTTATTGAAAGTTAAACCTTCAATGCATATTAATATAGAATTTTTGTGTTCAGGTGAAGTAAAAAGCTAACAATTAATTTTAATCATTTAATCAGTGTGATAGTTATTGAGTTAGTAACCGATGAAATTCTAATATTAAAATTAATTTCAAAGTCAGATAGATATATCTAGTTGTTTTATAAGGGTACAAAAAGAAAGTGCGTTCACACATTAGAGATATAGGAAACAAAGCTTATTATATGTGTCCTGTACAGTAAAAATAAGCAATTGCTTATAATAATGACAGGTCATAATAAATAATAATAATAAAATGGATGTAACAAATCAAAATAAATCTGAAATTATTAAAGAATATAGTAATGAAAACCAAGTAAGAACTATTTTTAAATGAATATCTCTCCAGCCTCCAGGTTTGTACAAACCGCAAAACCCACTCTTGCTTGAGCGACATATCTCTTCTTCAATGATTATCAATGTCATCCAGCTGAAAATACGCGAAGTAGAACCGTTATTTATGAATTAAATAATTAATTTTGGAAATAAATAATTTCTGTTTTGATCATAAGTTGTGTGTGTGTGCGCGCACGCGTCTCTCTTTCTCACTCCCCCCTCATTCTCTTTCTCTTTCTCTCTCACTCTGCCTCTCTCTCTCTCCCCAGTCTCTCAGCTATGGTCATCCCCTGTCCTTCTCATCCAAAGTCTTTCGATATGAAAATTAATGGGAGGGAATCAAATATATATCAAATATCAAATATTTCTCTTATTTAATCATCTCCAAACTTCAACATCTGTTGTCATTCCTTGTCTCTTCTAAACCTTCTTAACACTGCTCTTCCCTAATCATCCCTAGTCTTCCTCACCTCTGTTCCTATCTAGCCTTATTTATCTCTAGTCTTTCTCATCTCTGGTCATTCCTTATTATTCTTATTCCCGGACCCTCTTAATCTTTCTCAATTCTTGTAACACTAGTCAATTGTATATCATGGGCAAATTACGACCTTTCAGTTATTCTCAATACTGTTGGCCGACTTGCGGTTCCACGTAAAGCTAAGACACATTTGCAACTAATTTAAAAAGCATCAACTGAGATAAAAGGACAAGTTGTATTGTGGCACAATGGAAGAGAAAAGGACACATTTGCTGTGCTAATGCCATCTTTCGGTTGTTCGTGATGAATAATAAATAGCATACGATAAATATAATAGCCGTCGCACTCCTTTAATGATGGCAATTATTTTGAGGAAGATAGGAGAGCATCGCTAATGCCCCGTCGCATGGTACACTACCATGGTACTATCGTGGTACACTATCATCAACTATTTATTCATATCGGCAGGGGACTGACTTTGAAGAAATGATTTCCGCAGTTGCAATTAGTTCTGAGATGTCGGCCTTTCGCCGCTATCGACAAAACTCAAGCATTAGTGTAATTGGCGCGTTTGAGACTGTCACTCCTCCCTCTGTCAAGCGTACCCAAGATAAGTTTATCGGCCCATTTAATGATTCCATTATCTCGTAGAAATGTAGTTCGCGGATAGCTCTCTTCACGAAGGTAGAAGTAATTGAACGAGTCATTCGTCAACAAAAAAAAATGTACAAATACATAATGAAAAAAATTTTTTTAAAGGGATTAAAATTCCCTTAGAATTGATAATTCTAGCTACCAAAGAGAAATTACTCTGGAGAAATCTTCAATATTATGATAAATCTATATTGTGTTTCGACTCAAGGAAAATATGATAGGACAACAGGGCAAAACCTTAAGTGGACCTTCTTGCCGTAACAAACTAAATAAAACTTTATTCTACAAATTTTTGCATCTTGTAATGTGCTGGTTAATATTAAAATTAAAACTAAAGGGGAGTATTTGAACCCCATCGCCAGAATTGCTAGATCCATACAGATCCTCTTGATCACACCAGCGTTGTCCCATGTCGAACTCTTAAAGGCCGAATTTTCATTTATATTTTCGGAATTTCGGCTACTTGTTAACAAATATACACATACAACATTTTGAATGGGACTTTTTTTGGCTTATTCTTGTATACCAGCTGATAGGCAAGCTCTCTCACTGCCCATCCAAACTGTACGATTCCAGCCGGGATTCAGTTGTGGCAGAGAGTAGTTAATAGTCGCTGGCAGTGTTTACGAGTACCCCTATGCGGCGCTCCGAGATAAGCCTACAGCTGTGCTGGGAGAAGACGATATCGCCCTTCAGGAGCTTTTAGCTTATCTGTGACACGACCTGCATCTCTGTCTGTCTCCAACTACTAGCTCTCTGGGTCTCTCTCTCTCTCGTCGACGATAGGTATGACGTACTTGCCCGTACTGTCGGAAAGTTAGGCAACGATTAAAAACCCTTCAGACAAAAAAAAAAAAAAAATCTGTAGCGGTCTACAAACAAAAAATGGCTCATATACTTTTGTTGTCACTTAATTTATGTAAATATAAAATTAGCTTTTCTAATTGAATACCCTGGAATAACCATAGATGAGGTATCCTTTTTTTTCTTTAAACTATTATTATAAGATTTAAGGTAGTTTTTAAATGCTATTTTAACTTAATTAATAAATAAAGTAATTAATAATATTTTACTTAACATTGAGTGAAGTATAGTAATCAAAATAAAATTTTAATAAATAAAATTTTAATTCAGTTTTTTTTGTATATAAAATTTATATAGATTTATTTCTTAGCTTCTCGTCAGTTTAAGCTTATATTCTGTATTTTAAGTAATAAAAAAGTAATGTGTGTTTAAAATGGTATATTACGGTATAAATTCAAAATTCAGGAACTGTGTGAAACTAAGCGAGTTAAAGAATATTTGCATTTTAACTTACCAGATCATGTAATTTCCCATTTATTTTTGTCTGAATTTAGTTTTGCATCTACCTGCGTTTAACATATTTAGTGTAAATTCTATAATCTTATCGAATATAAACTTAGGATCATGAAGTGAAACACACTATGGCTATATTAAGCATACTTTTTTTTTTCAAATCCCAAGTGCAAACCCTTGAACTCCAAAAACTAACGCATCGTATTGGCCAAAGTCAGAACTATGTGGCCTCTCAAGAAGGCGACTATGTATTTAGACTTATATTTAATCTGCCATCGTTCTTTAATAATGATACATTTATTACAATAAATTCAAAGCCAGCCATTAAAAAATAGTAAATATCACAATCTATTATAACTAACTTCCTTGACGATGTATTAATATCATCAATCAGCTGGATGTCAAGTCTTGACTATGGGAGACAGAAACTATAAAATGTAATGTTGGGATGCAGGAAGCTGTTTACACATTTCATTGGTTGAAATGTCATCCTGAATACCAAATCAGATCTGTGGAAAACAAACATATATGGAGCATCTTCTTGGAATCCTAGAAAACGCCCAGGGAGGGAGAGAGAGTATGTTTAAAGGTTGTTCCGATCCTGTGTTTTCCGGATCACGTTCTAGAAAGACTTTTAAACAAAACGAAGGAATGAGCGTAGGATTTGTATGAACTTTGGGTACAACAGCCCTCACGTTCCTCGGTATAATTCCGACCTCAACCTTTCAGTGTAGCGATTCGGTTTGTCTGTTTACACCTCTCTATGGAGAGACTGGAAATTACATATCCGTAAGAACGTGTCTGGCTCGAAGCTTGTGTATTTTACTTCTCGTGACTGTACAATCCGGAAACAACAGGTCCCAATGCCATATTGTCCTTGTCTGGAAAATATTTTTTTTTCAAAAGTGAATAGAAACGTTTTTCAGGTGAGAACGGACAATGGTTGAAAATCAATTTTATTTCCCTTATTTTCGCTTTGACCTTTTACAGTTAACTCAAACTGAATTCCCTGACAAATAGTTTTATTTTGGTTGCTGCTAACAGTAAAAGATTAGTTGAATACGAGATGATTTTTTGAATTCAAACTTATGAAATGACGAAAATGTATGATCCATTCCTTATGGAATATATACCTAGTCTCTAAAAACCTAGTCTGTTCGGCCATCATTTCTCGGATATTTTTTTTTTTTTTGTCAGAATACAATTGAGGAAAACCTTCGACTCTTTTTATTTCGTATTAACGAGAGTCGGAAGTCATCGTCGGACATTAACTTCGAAGACCGGTGGTGCGTGAAGTTGCCGCTCAACCACCACTCAGCTGACTACATCATGGCGTGAGAAGTCTTTCTTTCTTACTGACTTCCTTGAACGGACAGCCCGGCAAAGAGAACAGATCGCAGCGGTAGTAGTGGAAATGGACTTTAAAATTAATAGCAAGAAAGATTTTTAATAGCTTTTTTTTTGCTGAAGGTTTACCCCAATCCTTTGCCTGGTCAACAAATACAAATGTGATAAAAGGATTGATTACCTTATGTTCGAAACATGGTTTTTTTTAATGGTAATTTTGATTTCTTGAACGAATAATAATAAAAAAATTTAAAAAGAGGAGGAAAGCTTCTAATACCCGAGGACTTAAAGGAGCTAATATCAAAAAACAAGAAGTGTTTGTTTCTACGAAAATAAAGAAAACCGTTTTTGCCACCTTTCAACTTTGTCTAAGAAATATATGTATAGATCATAATATATTCTCTATGATTGAGGAAACACTCATTCCTGAAATATTATGGTATATTTAGGAAAATACAAAAGAACCCTCAGAGAATGCATGATCTAGAAAATTAACATCACCTGGAGAGGGTTATAAACAATTTTACTTTCTAGAATTTTCTATATTTCTTTCTGATTTATCCTGAATTTCGATATTCAATATTTCCAGAAAAATCTTTTCAGAATTATCGATATAATTTCCACTAAATCTGATCATGTTCAAAGATGATTTTAGTTGGGGTTCGGTCAAGGTAGATCCAAAAAACACAAGTCATGAAAATGTGAACTTAGGGACAGGACGTCCTCTCTCATCTTCATCATAGCCCTGAAGATGGCTTACAATGTAAGCCGAAATGTTGGTAGATAATCCTTTATAAAAAATCCTTTTTTAAATTTGTGGTTTTTGGATCTACCTTGACCGAACCCCAACTAAAATCATCTTAGAATAATACCTACGGTCAACAAACTCTCCTTCTGATCATGTTCAGTACTTCTGGCTTTTTAACCAATTTTTTTAGTCCTTTTTTTTAGCCTTCCCCCCCCCCCATAGGAGAAATTTTTTAGCTTGAGGTTAATTTTAAGTTAAGTAGTTTTTAGGCATCCCATTGCCTGTCTCTGAGCGAAAGGAATTGGTTTTTTTTCTCCCGATGAGAAAGAAAGAAGATCCCATTGCATCAGGGTTAATGGCCTCTTAGTTGGAGGATATATTGATCAGGGGCGTGTGTGAGCTCCTATGAGACGGGGCGATGATGGATGAAGAGGCCGATACACCAAGATTGATGCTGAGAGGTTGAAGAGGGGGGGGGGGACTGACCGCGAAATTCATTACATCTCGTGCCACTTAGCGCCAAGCACCCCCCCAACAGCCGTCGCCAAGCACCACGGCCAGAGACCAAGCACCCTTCCACCACAGGGCTTATCAGGCTAATACAGCGGCCCCCTCCTCCCACGTCTCTTACTCTTAGCGCTCTTTAGACCCCTATCATCATTTCTCATCATTTGAAGATGAACCAACAGCGCCACAGTCCCTTCTCTCCTAGCTAACCGGATCGTCCCTCCGTTAATGCCCTCATAGAGGCTATTAAATTAGAGCATAACTCATTTAGGCGGAATAGTATAGTCAGCACATCAGTAGGGTCCAAAATACATGGAAATATACTTTTAACAATTGAGAAGAAATTAAAACACACTAACTAAGAAGAAAGTTAAAACAATGAATTGAATAAAAGTCCTAAATTATTTTATTTTGCACAACACCAAAAAGTATTAACTAGTTCTAGGTAATGTTGGACATTATTTACACAAAAAAAGTGAAAGACAACGATAAAAATAATAATAATGAAATATTTGTAATAAAAGTAGAATAATTATCTAGCTCTGTGAATAGAAAGTATTCATTCTTGGTTTGGGCTAAATAATGATCAAATAAATTAAATTCGTTTTTCAGTGTCAACTTTATTTGGTAAATTAACAATAAACAAAAAGTAAAACCATTCGCTCACTAAACCCATTTTTTTTTGTTTGACTGGTCATCTTATAAAACGTAAAATATACTAGATATTTCGGAAAGTTAATTGATAATTTTTGCTAAATAGAGCAAATTATTAACTCATTTTTAATATTAAATTTTATTCATAGTTATCAAATATATATTAATTATTATACTAAAGATTATTTCATTTTCATTTAAACCTGTGGTTTATATATTTATAAATTTCAACTCTATATCGCTTCTTATTAAAATTCGACAATCATTAAATTGTAATAATCTTCATTAAATTTGATTTTTTCACAATAGTTTAAAAAAATAAAATGTATCTAGCAAGTTAGTTAGGCAATGTTCCATGAAATCATTTTCCCTGGTTCGGTTAAATAATAATAAATACTTTTTTTAATTTAATTTTTAATTAATTCATTTCTCCTTACTTAGCATTCAGAAATACAAGCAAAAATATGTAAACCCATAATTTTTTATTATTAATAATATACATTATATGTACTACTACATATAATATACATATATAAAATTGATATACTATGTTAAAGAATAAACTAATTTTTCTACATTGAAGTAACTTTACTAACTTTTTTCTCTTCTTAATGCAATAAATTATTTTTCTATTTCATTTTACTAATTTTCCGTGATCCAAATACTTAGTACTTCAATGAGTAGGTAGTGCCTTTTGAATATTCGATAAGGATTATAATAAAATAGATTTTATTAATTTGTACTTTTTCAGAATTATCTGAAGGAATGTGTTTGATAAGTTTTTACTCAGCTACTTATCTACGAGGAAGTTTGGGAAAGATAAAACGGAAACCTATAAACGGAGCGTAACCTATAACATTGAAGGCTCATGGCCAAAGAGATATACACATTCGCCCTTTCTTCCCCCCACCACCATGAGCATAAAAGAGTAGATCCGTCGAAGCGGAAAAACGACCTCCACTGAATCTGTAAAGGGCGTAGGCCGAGGCAATCAGTGGAATTAAAACATCTTCGAGAGAACTCCATCCCGTACTGCAATATGGCGGATTAATATACAAGAAGTCTCTCTCTCGCCGGCGGAGTTGGCCGAGCACTTAGCCGTATTGGCTGAGAGGTACGCCAACTTCCTCAGTCGATATCATTTTTTATCGGCGGCTCCAGCGAAGGCTCTAAACAGCCACTAGGGCTCAGTTTACGACAGCAACCGCATGCGGGATTAGGTAGACGCGCCTGTCTCTCTCTGCATCCTGCAACTTGCAAAGGATTTTTACCTCCCCGCGCGACTTTATGTGGTCCTGCCCTTCCTCGATAGTCGACCTTTCCCTACGCCCTTACAGATATCACTTCCCCTCCGGCTCTTTTCGAATGGTCAACTGACTTCCCTTAGGCCTCATCCGAATTATCGGTACGCTTCATTCATAAACTTCAAATTATTTGACTTGCTGAATATCTCAGAAAATTGACTTCGAAAAGCTGGAGCATTCACCCCACAAATAAATAAGTGTACGTACCATGTTCATGTAATCAGCTCTATTTGAAAAAAAAAATCATATTGATTACTACGCGACATATATAATTTTATGACATACATGTCTCTCATTTAATTCATCGTTGAAAGAAATGTAACAGTATTTTTCTTGTAATTTGAAAAATATAAATTTCCCTAAAATATTTTCTTATGTACCAGAATAATTATCTTATAAATATTTTATTTTGTTGTGGTTTTTAATCCCACGTAAATTATTATTTTTATAAATATTTTATTTTGTTGTGGTTTTTAATCCCACGTAAATTATTATAATAGCATAGGATAGCAGGAGGTCCAGGTTCGATTCCTGGCGAGGACAGATAGTTTTTTATTTTCTGTTCCCTCTCATTAATTGTTTAAAAAATAATAATTATCTTAATTAATTATTTTGCCTGATTTAATATAATTTTTATAAATGTTTTGGAAGAAATAAAATACATCTAGGCTATAAGTTATCTGGTTAAAGAAGATGATTCAGGATGACCTAAATCGTGTTTAATTACGAATGTATAGAGAATGTGAAAAGGAGGACATAAATGATTGACATATAATATCTTATTATTTATTTAGGATACATAAATAATACCAACTTCTTATTATTTAAAATAAATAATGTTATTTTCTTTCAGTAAATTGTCAAAGTTATTTTCATGGCATGGTCAGCAACATATGAATTTATGAAAGTTAAGAACTTTTTAGTTTCAAAAGAAAATGAACTTGGCCACATGCAATAGTTTCTACAATTCAGTTCGCTCATGGAGTAGCCGACTGCTACTTAATATTCACCTGGCATTCGAAACACGAGCAATCAAATCTGAATGTATGATGATTGCTGTCGGTGATTTCGGCGTCTTTCATTCCCTTTGACTGAGGCATTACCGAACGGTGCTTCCCGACGATCGGCCAACACCCAGTGAATTTACATCGGTGCCTTAATCAATTCATCTTTTCTCTGTCGCCTAGGTCTGTGCCATTCCGTCGGCGTCCCATTGATCTTCCGGAATTCCTAATTGCTTCTTCTGAATAGAAAGGTGTTGTGCAAGGTGAATCGCGAGTCCTATTTTGTCTTACACTATTCTCGACATATCGTCATTTATTGATGAGTTATTAAATCTGGGCAACATTATTATTTTTCAACTGATAATCTCAAAATATTTTCAAAAAAGATTACAAATTATTTTAGTGTCCGTACAAATAAAATATATTTATTCTGGGAGTTTTGTGGAAATTTAATGAAAATTACTAGTTATTAATCTCAATGATAAAGTAACATTGCGTTAACAGCAATATCCACTGTTGGAATTTCCATAATTGGATAAGTGAAACGGAAAATGCAATTAATTATTAAAGTTTTATGAGAAATATTTAATTTATTGACACTTTATTTAGCTCTTTTGTAGAAGGATAAAAACTGACATCCTTAAATGATTATTAAATGGAATGTATCTCTAAAATTTTGCTAAACGATTGTTATTTAATAAAATTTCAATTACTGAGCATTTCTGGTATCAAAATAAAAATATAATAATTATTGGACACGTGATCTTGTTTAATATTTCACATTAATAGCTTTGAATCGCCATTATTTTTTTCTTAACAGGTTTTCATTTTCATTTATATTATTTTCATTTTAACTGATCATAACATGAATAATAAGAGTCGAAAGAGAGTAAAAAATACTTTTTAATTTCAAATTACCTTAATTTTCGTTTGCCAAATTTAAAATATTAAACGTTTTTTCGGCACACAAACAGTCTAAAGACATTTAAACTTTGAAAATTTTCTGCATTTATTCCGTCTTATGTCTAGGGGGTTTTATTTCTTATGAGGTTAGTCATCCTCTGCTTCATTATACTATATATAACATGAGGAGTAGTAACTGTAAAAAATAAAATAAAAACCTAATTAATTATTATTAAACTC
>KZ807139.1:415808-445380 GCA_000696205.2 Oncopeltus fasciatus
TATATATATTTTTTAATTATCTATTCTATACATTCTTTTGTCATGATATATTCATAAGGCATTTGTAGGAGAAGCCTATACCTATAAATTTTTTGTTAAATAAAAAAATGAGTCCGTCACGCAGAAGCTGCGTAAACTGTGCCAATTTCCCAAGTTTCATTAATATGGATTTAAATGAGAGTAAATGACTAATTATTATATATTATAAGCCAGAGAGAGCAACGAGCGTATAAGGAAAGACCACTGTATACCTCAGCCTTCCTAGTTATTTTCATAAATATCTTCCCAATTAAGTGTTCTTCGCATATATGTTACATACCAAGAACTTAAGAAAATTATATGCACGTACTCATAACTTAAATAAAAACGAAGAAGTAATATAATAAATTTTGGTCTTCTTCTAGATTCTAAAACTCTAAGCATTATACAATAAAAATCCTAAATGTAGAATTTGGTTTCTGTATTTTAAAAATAAGAGAGCTCGCTCTAAACCAGAATTGACATTTTTAACATTAAAAACTTCCTTAATATGCGTTTTTTTTAAATACATTTTAGTTGTTAAGCATAAATTTTGTAAAACGACATTTTACACGGGTATTGTTCTATATTTTTTCGGAATACTAATAACGATATTAAGATTTTAAATTTTGGACTCCCTCTGAACACCACATCTACCTCTTTTGATTTCGGCCATTAACGAATTCGTTCAACGTTTTGCAAAAAGAATCTTAACACAAAACTTAGTTTCATATTTCATGTGTATATAATTATGTTTGATTTGAACGTTCCTTATTTTAACAATTTTTTAGTGCAAGGGAACAGAATAAAAAATCTAACTGTCCCAAGCAGGTCTCGAACCTGGATCTCCTGCTATCCGGGCCGGTGCATTTTCCATTTATGCTACCGAGACAAGTCTGATAAGTTATTAAATTCCCCGGACTAGTGTCGAGAGTTCCTTAATTTAGCTTTTCCCGTGTAGGATCAGTGAAGATCTATAGAAATTTTTTATAAGTCATATCATTATTTCACCAATGAATTGCTTTATTTCTCTATGGAAAATTTACTAAAATTGATCTAGGGGTCATTTGTCACGTGTGTATCATTTAAAAAAAAAAAAAAAAATTATCGGAACAGCTTTCGAATTGGAACAGAGGGGCTGTCTTGTGCGTTGACTTCGTGTCACAGAACAGATTATGAGAGTAACGACGACTGGTCCATCTCTCGTTCTGCGTGACGTATCCTCCCTCAAGTGTAGTCTGATTTGGACCGCGCTGTGGCTGCCGACAGCCGCCAGTCTCTTGCTGCGAACAAACACACCTTTGTGTGTTCCATATGTCCGAACAATGTCGCCCACTTCCGGGACCATATAAAGAGCTTTATTGCACCCGGTGAGTAGCAACATATCCCGCGACACAGCCAATCAATCAGCCGCTACGGCGAAGCGCACAGCCAATGAAATATTAATTTTCAATGAGAGCTATGAATTTTCCTACACTGTTGACACCCCCATTCAAGCGTTGAACAATATTTGTCAGGCGCACATATGCTTGTGCTAATTTAATTGTTGTTCAAATATATCAAATTATAACCTATTTTACACAATTGAGACAAATTTTAACTTTAATTATTATTTTATTTATTCTCTAGCTTCATTTTGCTTAATCTCCTTGAGAAGAGCCCTACTTTACTACATCATACTTAAAGTATCTTGTTGTTTTAGTAATCTTCCATTAATTTTATAAATTGATATGCGCTATTGCTTAGTAAATATTTTATTTGGTTGTGGTTTTTATCCCACGTAAATTTTTAACAATTAATGAGAGGGAATAGAATAAAAAATCTATCCGTCTGGGACAGTTAATTAATTAGTCATTAATTGCTATTGCTTAGTATTTTATTTTTTACATAAATAAAATTTTATATTGCTGTAAAGCAAGTAGGCTGACGTGATTGTAGACTATATTAGACAGACTACAGTAGAATGGGATGGACAAAGGTGTTAAAGAGTTAAAAAATTGTAAGCATTATTTCATTTAGTGGTCATTGTCTCAATTCCCTAAAGTATCCAAATATTTCTAGATATATTCCTTCACCATGATTTTAATATTTCTTTTGTTCAGGATCTAATTTCTTTCCGCTTCAGTCTTTTCCACAGTAAACTGTCATTCCACCCTAATCCAATAGCACAGACCTTGTCTTCCAACTCCAACCCCTACAACCCTCCACGTCGGCTCAAACGAAGATGACCCCGTGTCCTCCTGGGGACATAGTCTGTAAATAATTTGAGAGTGGTTTTACTGGTCACCTTCTCTCCTCATGTGATTTTTTTTTACTATTCAAATCAATCAAATTAAAATTTCTTTTTTAACAGAATGTAATGTGTAAATAAAGTTATAGACAAAAATATATCATATTAATAGAATTTTCACGAATTTATCTGAGATAGAGTAGGCTCTGCTTCTCTACAGCCGCCAATTTTTATGATGAACTTGTAAACATACTATTATGTAAAATGAAATAAACAGGAAGAGCCTGTTAACGAACCTTCCTGCAGGGCCTAGAGGGAGGGGTCTTGGAATTATCCCCTCAGTTTTGCGTAACACCCCTTGAATTTTTCACTCTCCCACCCCCCCTATAAAAAGTAGAGAAAAAAACGAGAAAACTCCGCCGTTAAGCCTCCCCTCCCTCGATCCCTGCAGGCCAAAATGAATTAGCGTTTTCATTTTTCTACCTCGTCTACCCCAATAAAAATCCACTCAGCAATTAGGGAGGTGCTACTTCTAATGAAGCCTTCGTCGCTTATTTTTCTTCTAACTTTTTTCTTATTTTAATTTCTCTCTATTTTCATTACATTCTACCAACCCTCCCCCTCGTTTTAAAATTAAGATAATTTTACTCGCTGCATTTATAATAAAGTTAATGAAGGATTTCGTAACCATTTTTGGCAAAATTTATGATTTAATTCTTAGGAGAAAAAATTGTTTGTTGTTCTACGCATGATATCCGTTTTTTACTTACATATATATTAAGGGAAAAAGATTAACGCACGTTGATCATCATCTACTAATACTTAATACTTATTCCTCAATTATCTAATATTTAATAACCCAACTTATAATCAAGAATTACTCCCTTTTTAGGAGAACTATCATTGCATAATAGGGGCAGAATATATATATATATTAGTTTAGGTTTAGTTTTCTCCTCGGGTTCATTAGCGAAATGAGTCTTGATTTGAGCATATTAGGATTTTTCAAAACAATTTTTAATATATTATATAGGAGGGACTTATCAGGGCGTGAGTTTTAAAAATAATAAAATGTTTCTGTTATCAAATTTACCAGGAAACCTGAAATGCTAATTCTTGAACAATAATGTTAACATTTAACATCATAGATGGGAAATTTGGATGGAATTTTTTACAGTTTAAATTATTAAACATTTTGACGAGTTTGTTAGTGACAGGCCGCACCTGGTTAACATGGGTTAATCATTAATTATTCACAATTAATATGGGATTAGCCCCGTCCAAACTCTGCACTAGATGTGGTGTTGTTAGTGAAACCCCCTTTCAATAGATCTGCCAATTTGAGGCACTAGGAAGGTACAGGTTATTAATATTTTGAACAGACAGAGATTGCTGACTCAAAGGAAGATACAGAATCCTTAGTCTGCATTAATTCGACTTAACTGTGTATGGTGAGTGTGGTTATCTGTGACACAACAATAGGCCTAGAATAGGTCCAAGTGATTTTATTCCCTGAAGGGACCCGAAATTCTATCTAAGAGCGCATTCTCATAGCCAGGATGGAATATTCATCAATTTATGTAAATATTAAATTCTGTCTAGACTTTTAATTATTTTTAAATATGCCAAAAACCTGTATGGTACATATTTATGTTGTCTGAATATTAGAGTTAACCTCTGATAGATGTATCTGTTCATATCTAAGTTGAGACTGATCATATATGTAATTATATATTTTGTACATGTCCTTTTTTAGACCGAAATAACAAGCACACTTGTGAGTTTTTCATATTAAATATTGTTGTTTTTGTCGAAGGAAAAGTTTTATGTTAGTTGTAAGCCACGGCTCCCTCTTGCAGCTAAGCATGACAAGCCCCGTCGATAGCGAGCAGATGCCCTGAAGGAATGATGAGCCTCCCCCCTCCCCCCAACCCCTTGGCGAACAGCCATCAGCTTAAAGTTTCATCGAAGGTGGTCGCCCTCCCCATGTTACACGTCTGAGATGACGTCATAAAACCCGCGCCCCTCCTACCGGTGAGACAGCTAGCTAAGTGTCTCCACCGCTTGACAAGGCGTGCTCCTACCTCCATGTTCTGCTTATTACACGGCTTATTAGATCCGGAGCGACATCCTCTCTGCTTGTCAATTAGGAGGAGGTCGCTCTGTTCCACTCCCCTTGGTGTATGTACTTAACTCAATAGTGCAGTAATAATTAATCTTAACTGCAAACCTCAAGCTATGTACTCAGCATCGCCTCTTAATCTTATTTAGTGTTTGTGAGTTACACCTTGAATTAAATTTCTTTAGTAGCTCCTATGAATAGTATCGTCACATAATACATCCACATATATATTTAAAAATCAATCATATATTTCAAAAGCAGATGTATTGTAATTCATTTGCGATAACTTTTCTAAGAATATCATTTAAGCTTCCTAACAGATTTCCGTAAAATAAATTCATCTATTCTCATTGATAACATTAGTGGAATTCTTTATTTCAAAATCGATATAATTAAAAAGTTTAATTTAAAGAGTAACTAATAGACATGTGTGTGTGTATGTGTGTGCACTCTGACGTCTGGAGATTTTCAACTTGCAGAATTAAAGGAGTTTATCAAAAGTCATGTCATGATAACATGGTTTATTTCTACAAGGGACACAGCAAACCATAGATGAACCAAAATAAAATATTGTTTAATTTCGCCTTAATTAATATTTATAAAAAAAAAACATAATTTTAATTATATTTAAAAAAATGTATTTTCTTTCGTATAAGTACCTTATAATATTTAATGAAAAACACACCCTAAGAGAGATATTGAAGTTTCATATGATCTGGGATTAACTTTCTCTTATTCACTAATTATGAAACTAATTTTTTTTTACAATAAATTGTAAGGAAATTCGCTTAGTTTTAATAGTTACTAGGTTTTATCTCTCTCCTCCCCCAACAGCTTTATAATTTCATAAATATGGTTTCAATCTCTCATAAAAATATATACTTCTTTTCTGTAGGCATATTTTTCTTTCCTGCTTTTCTTTTCCTCATGATATCCGGAAACTACTTGAATTTGTTTATTTAACACTCAAAAATTCAGATTTTACAGCTTTTGGAAACTTCGTTATCATAATGTAAATATACAGAAAATAAGACATAATATTTCGATTGAATTGCTTCATTGTGATCAAACTGTTGAAGTTAAAGTGGTTTTAGTCTCGAACAAGTTGTAAGAACTGGTTTTTTCTTCAAAATCTTCGACAAAAATTTTCTATGATTCATTCATACTGATAGCTTCAAGTAACCTGTTATTTTTAAACCTTATTAATGATGATAGTTAATGATACTAGCAATGACGTATTCATTTTATGAACTAAAACGTTATGGTTTTGCCCCAAAAATACTTCTTTTCTTTGCCTAATTTTAAGGGCAACGTGTTTTGTTTCTCTTTAGAAATAAAAAATCCTTATACTGCGCAGAAAAAAAATGGATACATAAATGAGAATATAAATACTCTACTACGTCTGAAAATGATTTATTTTATCCCAAAAGCAAAAAATTTCGTTGAGAGCGGATAAGAATCTAAGCCCATAAAGACACAAATTCTTCCTTTTTGGCGAAAAGAGTCGTGCATGAATTTATCGTCCTTATCCAGTTAATAAAATACAGAAGAATGGGTAAAATAAAGGCTTTCGAAATTTATTTTATAGCAATGGTAATTTTGTCTTAAACGTCATACCAAAGCAAAAAACACAAAAACAACTTAATTCATTAGCCAACCTTTTTTTTTATTGACAAATTTTTATTATTGTTAAAGCATTTTTTTTATCTACAAGCCTATAGATCTTTTTTTTAAATACATAATCGCATTGCCAATTTGTGGGAATCTGCTAAAATATTCACTTTTAAGAAGTATTAATGAATTTTGCTGGCTTGTCGGACTCTCTTATTAACGCCATAAATTCAAGTGTCTTGGCAGATTCATATAGGGAAAGAAAACCGACCTAGTTAGTGCTAGGAGTGTGTTGGAATAGAGTAGTTAACTGTTAATTAGTGATTAAATAATTAATGATAAATACTTTTAACAAAGTTTTTGCTATTTTAGGTTAATTAAATGTAAAATTAATGAATTAGTAAAATGTTACACATTTAATAGACGAGATCAATTACAAATAAATATAGGTAACATAAAATAAAAAAAAAATTGATATTAACTAAAATAGAAGATTTTCTATAATGTACTTTTTCGGTAAATCAATTATTCTTCCAATTTTAGATTCAGGGTTAGCTGAAGTTCATGCAAGCGCTTAGAGTTCTAGGTGTTGACGATTGGTAATGATTGAATTTGTTGCTTGTTGTTTGATGTGCGGACATCTTCAGTTGATTGATTCGTCTCTCTCCCCTCCCCCCTAAAAGCTTAACCAATGGCGGGGGAGGACAAATGAGAAAAGAGTCTCCTCCCTTGATATATATATATAATCTGTTCATATCTAAGTTGAGACTGATCATATATGTAATTATATATTTTGTACATGTCCTTTTTTAGACCGAAATAACAAGCACACTTGTGAGTTTTTCNTTAATCCCCTTGTAAAAAGTGCGGATTTTTGACTGCCAATAGTGAATTATATATTTTACTTTTTTTAATTTCCTTCCAGTAATTTAAATATGAAATGCTGGTTTTATTTTTATCCGTGACGCGATTTCGAGTATCAAATTAACAACCACTTATACTACATAGAGTGGTAATATGTTTAAATAAATATTCAAGAACGAAATTCTTGAGAGTGCAGGTTGTTTGTGAACGCTAATCGTTATTAATTGATTTTTTTTTTTTGTACCTGATAAATATTTTAATGAATTGTACTTAGTGGAGAGGAATATTGTCTGTTCAGCGCACAATATGATAATCAACCTTAAGATATTCGTGGTTTTAGAATTAAATTGCGTAGAGTCCCGTAATTGTTTTGTCAAGGCCATTGTCAAATCGCTTGAAGCTACTTATTACCATATCAGATAGTTTTAAAATGCTAAAAATGTTAAAAATTGTAGGACAATAATAGGGACTGATGAAAATTATAGAGTCTTCATATTGTTTGTCTCAATAAGTATTAATTTTGAGACGGATAAGCTTTTATGATTTTTCATAAATCATATATTCATATATTCCCTTATTTGCCCGAATCGAATCGCAACTGCGAGTGACGTCATACTGGTGCTAATATTTTAAATAAGGTCAGTGCTATCTAGATCTCTCTCTGATATGGTCGGTGATGATAACAGCTGTGAAATCTTCCAATTCGTACGGCTTTTATTCCAAGCTCTCGGTCATTCGTGGGATTAAACCACCCATGTATATTCTCTCTCTAATGAGTTTTATTACTTTCGAGTGTCTGAACAATAAGCCACCTATATATGATCTTCTATGTAATTATTTTATTCTCTAGCTCATTCAGTTTCTTCTGTCTTCTTCATCATTTTTTATCTGAACTTCACTGTTTATAAACTGTATAGTAACACTTATAAGTTAGTTATAGTTATAACTTATATAAGTTAGACGAGAAAATTCCATTACATTTGTCTTTCTTTCACATTCAATATTTTCTTATTCATCCTATAACTACACTATATTACTATAAGAGGTGGGAGATTATAAGTATAATTTTGATTTTGATAATATTTCATTTTAATATCTGATCTTGAACCATCTAGATTCATTCTTTCTCTCTTCAATTCCCTTTTCTGTATTTTATAGTTCACTTATACACTTTTCGTTGAGTGCTTCATTTCTCAATAAAACTTGCTTATATGTGTGACTCTCACATTATATATATATATANACACACACGCACGTACATATACTGTATATATATATATATATATATATATATCCAACAACTATATAACATAGACTTAACAATTTTGACTTAACATATCTAACTGTACTTAACACTTTATACCTAACAATATACCTAATTTGAATTGTAAAATTTATCTTGCAATTGGAACTGAGATGATAAGCAACCAAATCTTTCTAATGTCACATAAAATTTTGTTTTGATTTTCAATTATAATTTCTATTTATAAAACACTGTTTGGAAATTCCAGTGAAAATGTTCTAGATTCTATAATTAACTTGTACGTGAAAATACATCTAATGTTACACTTTTAAGAGTTCAGTTATTAAAAAATCCTTTGAATCAAAAGGAGAGGCGCTAGGGTAACTGTGATGATCTGTTCGGCTCTCACAACCCTGGCGCTGTGGATTCAAACCCCCCCTCCCCCCAGCGAAAGTTTGTATTGATAAATAAAAGCTTACCCTGAGCCATGGATGTTTAGAATGAGACGGCAAACTGTAGATAGGTCCTTCCTCCATGACCCTAAGTGGTTGAATGGGAGGCTAGCTCTAAATAAAAAATAAAAATTAAAAAAAAAATTAAAGGATAACGATATCCATCTAAAATGTCATTCTGTATTAATCATTGGTTAATTTTCCAGCGTCGTTTCCTATGACGAGGCGGATCGGCCACCCCTACCAGAACCGGACGCCCCCGAAGAGGAAGAAGCCGAGGACCTCCTTCACCCGCCTCCAGATCGCCGAGCTGGAGAAGAGATTCCACAAGCAGAAGTACCTCGCGTCGGCCGAGAGAGCCGCCCTCGCCAAGTCTCTGAAGATGACTGACGCCCAGGTGAAAACCTGGTTCCAGAACAGGAGGACCAAATGGAGGTCAGTCAATCTTCCATTCCTACTGTAATTCGTTCTAGATGTAAGGGTTTAAATGCACGCTTCCTTCTTGCTCAGTTCTGGATCTCAATGAAAGACACGTTTCATCTATGTGATTACTGTATAATATTTTCTTACCTCTCCTTGAAGGTAACAGAATTTCAAGAAACTATGTAACTGTTTAGGGATTGCAAAGGAACATTTATGGATTGTTTTTAACAATGAATTGGTACTAGCTACCTTACCAGAAAGAAACAATCGACAACTACGATGGTTTCACGATAAATATTCCTGAATTATTCATAATTCTTATTTTTATTTTAAACTCAAATTACCTATGGTGTTTCTGTTGTTTTTTTAATTATATTTTTTTTAAATTATAGCCACCAAAATTTAGTAGCTCTAAGTTTTAGGTATCTCTAAGCAAATTATAAATTTTTTTAAACTTGTCAACATGGTTGATAGCTTCCAGGTCAAATAATAAAACGTTTCAAAATTGAGAAAGATGTTTTTGTTTTTATCCATTGAAAAAATTGAAATAATAATGAAACCCTTACAACATTTAGAAGATATTTTATCAATACTTAATGCCACACTATTAAAATCATTTTAAATAATTCGTTAATTTGTTCAGTTGTTCCACAAAATGGTGTTTAGAACTTTTCATTTTTTTTTTCAATTTTAAGCCTTGTTTGCTTACATATAAAAAAATCTTTCCTACAACTACATTTCAGCTAAGTATTGCTGGCCAATAAAAACGAACATTGGATACACAGCTAGTCTGAAAGCCTACGTTTTTACTTAGCACTATCCTGATAAGTCCTCAACTATCACTTGATGGCTTCTCAGAATGGAGATAGGAGTTCTCTTACACCATAGAGGAGTGCCAGGGAATGGCTGTTTCCTCCTTAGAAGAACTTGTTTTCATGGACGAGCGAGGAAAGAACCATCTTTAAAAAGAATAAAATAAAATGATGTCGTATGCACTTTATTTGATAATAAATTTACGTCCAATGGTTAGCATTCTACTTAGTAAAGGATATACCCTCCACTATGCTTATCTTAATGTTATAATCATTGCCAGTGTTTTGTCTAGCCTTACCTCTTTTTTATTCTCTCTCTCTTCCCCCCCCCCCCATCACACTCTCACTCGCTCTCTCTCTCTCCTCTCTCTTTCTTCCCCCTCCCCAAACTCGCTCTCTCCCTCTCTCGTATCTAAATGCTATTCATACTCTTAAAGTTCCTTGTATACTTATGAAGTTGTTATTTATATTAATTTTAAAATGTGATTATATCATTAATTCCACAAGTGTTGGCGAACAATTTTACAAATATTATGTGAATTACTATACCAAAAAACATCATTTCTTTAAGGTAATTATTATTCATCAAATTTTATTTTGTGAATGATGATCACTTAGAGCCCAAATCATTGAGATATGATTCCACGTTTATTATTTTAATATATTCAAGTAAATAAATTTATTCCACGGGGGAATTTGAACCTGTTTTCTTAAATAAATTTGTATTAATTTGATACCACTTAATTCCTTGCGGTTCTTTTTGTGAAGATTTAGTTCTAAATTTAGCTACCAGGGTGCGCTGCAGACTTGGTGGAAGTTGTTCTGCAGAGCCCTTGAAAATTATTCCTTCCTAGCTCTAAAGATGGGAAAAAGATAGCCTCCTATGATATTTATATAAATATTATTAGCCTGTTTGGCTGGCCTTTATCGAGAAATAAAAGCCTGTTTAGTACCATGAGTGTTTAGAATAGACTGGATACCTATAAATAGCCCCTCCCTCTATGACACCAATTGGTTTTATGGGATCTTAAACAAAATAAACTAATAAAATTCTGAAGAGGAACTAAAATAACGTAAAACTATTAGACTCTTCATTATTATTATTAGGAACTTGATTAAAATTGATATCAAGAAATTTTTGCGCAGAGATACGAAATTCAAGTACCTATTAAAAATAACCTAGCCTTCCAGGAAGTATAAATATGATGATCGATGATTTATTTATATATGTGTTATTCTAGTTTGAGAATTGATTATCTTCTAAGGATGTTCTCGATGATTCTAAAAGAAAGTATGGGATCATAACCTTGAATGGCTCTTTTGTTATAGATAAGCTTGTACTAATCGTGCGAAAGACAAGTCTCTTACACTCCTGGTATAGTCTTCTTTAGAAAGTTATCATCAAATATTAAGCCTTGTTCGATAAATTCAGGACTCCACCTGTAAAGCAGGGGTAACTTTGCCCCTAAGCGAATACTGCTAAATATTAAATGGGCTATCACTCGTGGAAATTCATTTCAAAAGTTGGATACTGGTCCAGTCCTGGCAACAAGGGTCCATTAAAATATATCAATTTTTTTTTTTCTTTTTAAAGATGTTCTAAATATTTAAATAGGTATTTTTTGATATATATAAAATTTGTGAAAAAAAAATTTCTAAAATTTTTATTCTCAAACAATCAAAGTATTTATTCTCTTCTTTTATTCTCTTATCTTAAAATCAAAGAGTAAAATTGAAATGATGGGTTTATTTTAACAGATAATAATTTAAACTACACCATAAGAAACAGTTATTGCTAACTTCATGTATTGCTTAATGTTTTTTTTTATTTGCCTCCACCTGTACATTTTTGTTTACAAAATTTTATTATCAAAGCATACATTATGGGTGAGCACAAAATCCTTTACACTCACAACACACATTATATATATATATATATATATATATATATATACACATATNATAATAAAATAAAATAGAAAATGATGTTATAGTTTAACATTTTTTTTTTCTGAATAAACTAAAAATATATTAGAAACAAATCTTTTCTTAAGAAGGATTCATAGAGAATTGAAGAAATGAGTCAAAGGTCGTCTCATCACCAACGGGATTAGCTTCATTTCCTTCGGGAAATATCCTAAAAGTTCTATACGAATTTTTGAATTTCAGTAATACTGCAATAGTTAGAGTACATTTTATTTCTTTTTCAAAGTGAATATACTTAATATGGCCGAGAATTGAAATTCATGTCTGATGGCTGAGCGGCAAATTATCCAGATAGTACTGTTTGTTTTGGTAATTGAGAATCGATTAAGTGGAGGGATCTCTAAAATCAATTAACAATGCGACTAAAGTTAAAAGCCCCAAGCACAAAGAGCCCCGCCAAAGAGGTCGGAAGGTGTAGGCCCCAATTAGGCATAGGTATTTGTGACGTCACTGAGAGTCCTTCTCCTTATCAAATTGAGCTTTTAGTTGTAGGATGTCGGTGGTAAACTGCAGCGGCGCCGGCCTATCTCCAGACTCCAAATGGGTACCTGACTTATACCCCGACCTCCGCTCCTTCTCTCCACTTTAACCATTTGTGACTTTCAACCTTTTTTTTTTTTTAATATTTTTTTTTTTCGCTCTCTTTACTTAACTTTTATTATCCGTTTAAATTTTATTGAATTTTCTGGTTTCTACTATGTAGGAATGGAAGTATGTTAACACCATATGAAATGGAACCGTAGAGAAAAGTAACAAACATGCTTAAATGTCCAGAAATACTTCAAAAGTTTATCTTAACAGTTTTTAGTAACATTACCATATTATATATATATATATANTATATATATATATATATATATATATATATATATATATATATATATATATATATATATATATATATATATATATATATATATATATATATATATATATATATATATATATATATATATATATATATAATTAATAGTCCTTTGAAACAGGTATAATCTCCCTTCGTCTTTTAGATTTTAGCAAATTTTCCATAAGAATTTTCATTCTCTTTTATTCTAAGAGAAAATGTCTTTGATTCTTTACCGATTCTTCTTATTAAAATACAGAGGCTTGACATTTGGTCAGTTCCAAATTATATATATTACCTAATTTCGTCTGTAGCAGACAATCTCGAAATTAAAAACCAAATTTGGTATTTATACTTCCTTTTCCAAACCTCAGGTTCCTTACTGTCTGAAATTGGTCGTACAGAGGGATGGAGTGGTGGAGGGAGGGTCTTTATTGAGAAATTATTAATGTCTTCGTTATCTGTAGTTATGGGAGTATTTAAGAGCCGAAATATGTAATTTTGAAAAATATATACTAAATAACGTTTTAGGAAATATTTTAAGAAAATATTTAGGAATTAACTGTTCCACCAGTTTAGCCGAGAGGTTTCGTTAAGGACTCCTACGTCAAACGCTGAAAAATAAAAGCTTTTCCAGTGCTATAAGTTTTAAAAATAGGGTGGATACCTGCAGGAAGCCCCTCCTTCTATGATCTGGTATAATAAATTGCATTAGAGGCATTAAAAAAAAAATTTTTTTTAAAACATTGATGAATGTAACTTTAAGGATTGGATGGGCCCTCTTTATTTAAGAATTAATTTAAAATTGAATTCTTTATATAGGCATTATATTACACACCCTTAAAATAATTAATTTTTTACTGAAATTGGATTGGAGAGGTTCAGAGGAAGGCCAAATCGATTTACTTCCAATATCTTCTTTATTAATACAGGTTTGAAAATAAAAATATATAGGGCGTAATAAGTGAAAAATTTAATAAACTACGTTTATATTCTTTTAAATTTGGATGAAAAAACTTATTAAAATAATATTAAAGTATGTAACAGAAAGTAATGAAAGGGACCCTTTAGTGTGAGAATTCAATAGTGCTACCTAATCCAGAGATATATTTTGAGGAGATTTCCCCTGGGCTATTGGCAAGCGACTTTTGAAAAATTTAACAGATCTTCAGCGATAATTTTGCAAACCGCTTGATTTGTCTGTCAACGGCAGAAATTGGAAGGGAGGGAATTATGAGGGAGACCAAACTTTAAAATATTATTATCTTCCTTAAAATTAGCGTTGGAAAAAATCTCAATATAAATAAATGTAAATATAAATAATATGTAATCTTATAGCATTTATGTTGATGTCATTAAAAAATAAAAACACATGCTCAGAAAGATGTTTAAGAATTGGTATTTGTAACATTAGTGGTAAGTCCTATAATTTTTATAATTTAATAACCAAATTCGGTATTTTCATTTGAAACAATAGAATGAACTTATTTATAGTTGAAATCGAATGAGAAAGAAGAAGGTTTTGAGGAGACCAAAAGTCTTTAACATCTTCGTTGTTATTTGAATAGGACAAAACTTATAAGACATAATTGATGTATAATGCAATTTTTAAACTTATTTTGACCAAAATAAGATTTTTACCAAATGCAATTTAAGATTTACCAAAAAAGCTTGTTAGGGAAGAAAATTACGAATATAAGTACGATAGATGAGCGCATTCTTTCGTCGAATCACAACGTTTACCTCATACATATCCATCTTGGGAAATCTTTTGAGATTACGAATCTTCATAGCCCCTCCCGGTCTCCTCTTAAATCCGCTTCCTAGATGTATAACAAAAATCTAAGTGTACGGTTCATAATGCACTCCCAAGGCGTGGCAGACGAACGTCTCTTGGATGTCTCCAATGCTCGGCGCTGGAGATTCATCTGCCTCTGTCTGGGGGATGTCGGGGTACGCAAGGATTCTCGCTGATAACATTCCCTTCGCTTCCTTGATAAGGAGGCACCAGTCTAGACTAGCCATTAGTTCTATCTTACTCTCCCTCCACATTCAGCTGGAGACGATCCAGACTGATAACTTCCTGAGAGGATTTTTTCCCTTCAACTATACGAGATTTTCTTTAAAAAGATCTTTATTTTATCGCCACACTATTACTTCTTTTCAAACACTTATTGTAGTTCAGTTTCTACTCGTGGGTTGTCTTAAAATTAAAATAGAATTTATATATTTACCTTTTCTTCTTCCGGGTTGGACCGTGTCAAATTGGTGTTATTTGCCGAGCTTTCGCACATCATGTGATGGCTTCTTCAGGGCTGAAAAGAGAATGAGAGTTGTGAAAAAGCTTTTCAGCCCTGAAGAAGCCATCACATGATTTGCGAAAGCTCGGCAAATAACACTAATTTGACACGGTCCAATCCGGAAGAAGAAACGGTAAATACTTCTGACAACCGTCGAAGCCTACGTGAACAACAGAATTTATATACTTTTTCAAACTATGCGTCTTACAATCCAAGTTTAATGACAGTGTTTTTCCCTTTTAGCATTTCTTTAAAATATTTTTTTTTTGACATTGACCTGTATGTTGCATGCCATTTTTGTTTTATATTTAAGAACTTAATAAATTTTAGCAAATCAAAAGTTAAAAGTAACAAAACGATGTCATATGATGGAGTATGATTTGAGAAATTTTTCAAGTCCTGAAGGGATATTGTGGAAATAGGTGAATATATTGAAGTGCATTGACCAATAGCTTGAGATCTACTAACTAATTTAGTTAAGTGTACTGTCGCCATTGCACAGTATCTACTACTACTACTAGAGGAGCATTACGCGAGTTACATTCAGACGGTGCAAGCTCCGGACGGGCCCCCGTCAGCCGAAGAGCACGGCCGTATCAATCGCTCCCGCTACTTCGGGGGGAACGAGTGTAACATTTTAATTACCACGTGTGGAGGTATAATGGAGAAGCCATGTCAGGGGTACAGTCCGGGCGTTATCTCCTGTCCTGGCCTCCGGCCGACTGTACCCCCAACCTGGTTATTGTCTTCTTCTTTATGGGGCATTCGGGGATGTCGCTTTTGCCCAACGCCAACTTAATCTGATAAGTTTTACAGGCGTTTTGCTGGCTTTCTTACCAGAACGATCGCATTAGAGAGAAATATAAATCATGGGGGAAAAAAGAGCCGATAAGCTTCTTTATAAGCTTTTAAACAAACTGTTTTAACCCAGTGTCAAACAAAGATTTAACATGCAACGCTTTATACAGCTGTATAAAGGATTTATCTATATATATCATATCAATATTTTTTAATAACACATAGCTATTAGATTTTATTACCAATACTATTAACTGTTCTTATACCAATTTAAAAGTATTTTGAAATTTCGGCATTTTTTAACAAACCTATTATTGTGAAGTGAACATTATTTAGCTTCCATATTAATTTTATAAAATTAATTAATATATTTAAAAAGAGGTATATATATATAAAAGGTTTCAAGAACTACAAGAGCTAGCCTCACGGTCCTTATTTCAGTCCTTATATTATTATAAATATATATAATACACAGAGGGATNTGACTCCATACCATATATCCGCGGAAGGGTTGGCGGTATACTATACCTGACGGGGAAGAGGAAATTATGACGTTCGAGACCCAACCACCGACTTAAATCCGTTTCCATCGGTCGTAAACACACTTTTCTCACTCATTCTCCAGCTGTATTATATAGTCCAGATCCTATATACTGTCCCGTAGAGAGGAGATGTGACACTAACAGCTAGTAAATGTGGTTAGCAGCGCATTACTTCAATATCGTCACATTCTATTCACTGGGAGATACTTTTGACAACCTTAGGTGAAGTATCAGTTGAATACGGACCGTGACAGTGAACGTATGTATTCGGCCAGAAGATGGACAGTGTCCGAAAGCGCTCGCCAACGGGAGATGATGTACAGAAACCAATGAAGACGGAGAATATAAGGTATGAGAGTTCTATATTCATTGGTGGTAGAAATAATAATAACCCTTTAGAAAAAGATCTTCTTTGCAATAGGTTCTGGTGAGGTGTTATGTATTGTTAATGTGAATAGTTATTATGTGGATGTAGATAGTAATTTCTTTGCACTAGAAAGAACGAAAGTTATAAAAATAAAAATAAATAATAATAAATAAAAAAATCGAGAGAAAATAGAAAAGAAACGTAATATTGAAAAATTCATCTAGATAAGACTTAATAGCCTGCCCTCTTCATTACAGTCGATGATCAAAGAGGTTTGATGGGAAGAACTTGTGGCAAGAGGCAAACCGAATGAACGCAACAGTGGTTGTAACTCGACTCAAATGGAGACTAAGAACGAGATGGAATAACAGACTAAAGAAAGACGCTGAGAGGTTCAATAGTCAAAATTGAAAATCCATTGTCCATAACAGCCAGGGGTGGAAAAGGCTAAACATCTGAAAAGTCTAAATTGCTAACCGAAAAAACAAATTGATGTGTGAATGATGATGTGTATATGAAATTAATTTTATTATTTTTTAACTCCTTAAAGTGTTAACATGCCAGTAATGGACATTAGCCAACTCTTTTATGAAAAGTCGAAACGGGATTTCAAACCCCAACGGGCCTCAGATATATTTTTCTTCTTCCCATAAGCCTATTATATACATTAGGATAAGTAACCTGGTCATTTATCCAATTTGTAAGACTACCAAGGTTAAAGGGGACTTAGATATGTACTCCTTTAAACCTCCTTGAAGCTCGCTGGAACTGCGATTTTATTATGAGATTTCACTCTTAGAAGAGGTCCTATGAAATAGGATAACTAATAATTAAGCTGTCTGATAACTTTGATACTATTTGGAGGAAGCCTGGAGTAGGTACCCAAGTTCTTTGGAACGCGACTCATTCCAGCAAACCACTATACATTATGCGCCCCATGATACATACATATACACGTGTGTGTGTTCTAATAAAAAATTAGAACTTAGAAGAAGAATTAAAGACTATTTCAACCTTTTCTCACCAGCGCTGCCTGGTAAGTAACTTTGATACTAGTGTTGAGAACCAGGAGGGATAGATACTCAATATTGTTAGGGCTGTTAAGTCTGTCAAGGTTGACTTGTTTAATAGCATAGGTAGGACTCAATGTATTTTGATATTATTTTACTGGGTACAACAATAACAAGTGGAAGCCGTTGTGATATTTACTCTTCATACAAACTACAACCAGAATACCAGTTGTAGTCAGTATGAAGAGAGAACACCACAGTTGCTAAGCATAGTTTGTGTTATATCCATTATTAATTCCTCTGGCCCCCAACTATTGCTACATATAGAATATTAATAATATACACTTTAATGAATTCGCCATAGTTTGTTGGTTCCGTTCTAGTTTGATCGGTGTTCCGGTTTCCAGCGAACAACGCCAGTTTTGCTTTATTAAATCCCTAGGCGAACCCACATCCGCGGTCTGCCGGTACACGAATGCGTCCCAAAACCGCTTTAACTATTCAAAATCATCAACGATTCGCTGAGGGGTGTTAATTGTTTTCCTATAGTCCTCACCAATTCATGAGTAGTCACACATAGCGCTCAACACTTTCTCCACGAGCTGGGCCCGCGTATGTGAACCCCGCTGTTAATTTGATCGTTAAATATAGTGTGTTAAATGGCTATTTATGAATGATTCAGGCGTTCATATAGAGACGAATCGCTAATTCTGGAAGCGGCGATTTGCAAATTAAACGGTTCGAGCTGCTGTCTCGTGTTTTCGTTGAACTTGGTGACATTTCGAATTAATACAGTCTACGAATGAACAATTGTGTCCAAGTACAGAGGTAGCTATTCATCAATTGCTTGAAAGCAAATTTAGGTATCTTACTTAGTACATTTCTCTACTCGAGCATTTCACATTAGGGATTTTTAAAATTGTATTTATTTACCAATCCTACGTGGTGAATGTAAAAATATATGATAATAACTGATACGACAATTGAAGTTCCTATCTCCTCTTAGTTTGCGAGTCCAATCTCGCAGCAAATCACGCGCTGATAATAACGCCATAATGCCTGTATTCTTAAAAATTATAACAAGTTCATATTAAACATATATTGTGCCCTTTTTAACCGTTAGATCAGTGTGCTAATGATTAAAACTAGGGAATTATTGTGCTTGGATAATCTTCAATGCCAATAACTATATTTATTATCCCACAAAAAAAAAATCATCGAACTCAATAGGTTTGAAATATAAATTTCTAACATCTATATTCTCTAAAATTTTAAAGTAAATGGTATATTTACAAGAAGTTATTTCATTTACAAGCCGTTAAATGATTTTGTTAGTGTGAATTTCACCAAGGTAAATAGGTAGGGGAGAGAGGTTTCGGGAAGGTGAACTGAATAGTTATTAACTTCTTTATTACCAGAGTTAAAGAAAATATTTCTAAGCCATAATTGGAGAAAAATATAATTTTCTAACATTATTATGAAATATGCACCCTTCTCTACCACTCCACCTTTAACTTCTATTACTCTTGAACCACCATTAGTGAGTTCACATTTCATTCTTATTTACCTTTTCAGCGTACTATATATATATATATATATATATATAGTACGCTGAAAAGGTAAATAAGAATGAAATGTGAACTCACTAATGGTGGTTCAAGAGTAATAGAAGTTAANATATATAAAATATATTGAAAATAAAATAAAACTGTTTATGTAACGGCATAAACGAAGAAATCCGCTATGTTTGTGCAGCTGCATGAGATGTAGGCTATTACATGGCAGACATAAATATTCTTTTAATTCTTTACGGGTCCACGTTCCATTTCTCCCTACAAGTACCCGTGGAAAAAATTGTGCCTGAAGAGTTGCAATAAGTTGCATATAAGTCAGAACATTGATATCAACACTGTTGTAACTGTCATGTCTACCCAATGAATAGTTATCGTATGGGTCTGGGCCAGTCATGTCTGTCTGAATAGTTGTCTTGACATCTGTCAATTTTATAAACATATTTCTCTCAACAACACACTCTGATTGCGGGAGCACCTTTATTTGCTAATGCTCTGAGCGGATATCCATTGAACAACAAGTTCTCTTACTTGCAGTAATTTCACAAAGAGTGCAGTCTGACAAACATATGTTTGTATATATATAGTAATAAATTAATAATTAATTGGATATGAAGGAGAAAATTTTTACTCGTGAAAATTCGTTTACTCTGAGTAAACTAAATATATTTCCTAAGATTCGGTAAAGATAATGATTTCAAGAGTAAGTAACTAGTCTTCAGAAGCCATTAGAAGAAAAGTAAGTTCGGTAAGGCTGGCTCTAGACTCTCGATCCTCATGTGCATTCATAAATACCTTGTTATGTACCATTTGCAAAAATGTTCTTCACGGCCAGACAGATGTAAGTGATCATTTGAGGTTATAATTAAATATAAGACGTTATTAATGGCAATTGCATATATGTCATAATATCACTTCAAACAATGGTAACTATCAATTATTGACTTTATTAATCGACTCGTGGCTCCAGTAGGCCCTCCGAATCCCCCAAGGATAGGATAAGGGATAGGTAGGGATTAGCGGAGGAGATAAGCGGCCGGGGAGCTGGAAGGAGCGGCATAAAATGGCGGCTCCCCTGATAATGGAGGTTGATGGTGTTGTGGGGGTGGGGGCCTAACCGGATTAGGGCCAGGCCCAGCAGTAGGGCAGAGAGACGGAGAGCACTCCAATTCACTTAGCGGCAGAGAGAGGGTAACCTTACTGCAGCCTCCCAGAGTCCCGGGGACACTTGGGGCTATTGGTCGGTTAGATTAGACAAGGAGTCCCTTTTAGGTGGTGGGCCTTGTCGCAGAGCTAAAGATTCCCATTGGGGCTGTTCTTGGCCAAGGGTAGCCTTTTAGGATGGCAACCGAACAACTTCCCTAACCAAGAGGACATTAAATGTTCTACTCCGTATCGCCGTACTTAATCTGGTCATTTCTTTTGAGGGGCTTGTTGAATATTTATCTGCAGTTTGGATAAATCGGAGGATATCTTACGCGAACAATATGAATCTCTTACATCGTGAAGGAATATTTTTACAAATGTTTTCATATATTCCATATTCTTGGAAGACTTGACAGCTATTGTGTTCCTATCTGTAGATGAAATTGTAACTTAACTGCCTCGTCGCATTTATAAATGCCTCCCGTATAGTTGAAATTTTGTTAATTGAAAACATCAAATTCATAATAAATATCAAAAATAATAGTTATTGATTTTGGTTGGTGGTGAAGTTCTAATATAGGACAGTAGGGATGTTAGCAATTCATTGCATACTTTTTAATTTATTTTACGTTTTGCGATAACAATGTCAAAATATTACAAGAATAGAGTTCTCACGCTGAATGCTATAGCTACTGGAGTATTACTACAGAGGACATTATGGTTATGGTGTCTATGGTCTGAAGATGAAGCCATGGTATAGTAAGCTCTAATACTCTCTAGTCCTCTGAAAAACGTCATACATCTTATACTATGATACTCATGAGTCATAAAGCCGATTAAGTCATTATTTGAGTACAATGTGGCAAAAACATATCAGTCCATTTTAGATGAATCCTGATAATTGGGACGATGACAAAATAAATACAGATATTTCCGCTGTGAATATGTATTTTTCCGGAAAGAATATATATTTTTCTATATCTACCCATTTATTCAATGTTTCTTTTTAAAGAGGATCTGTTGTGAGTATATCCAGAGCCTCTCTTCTTGGAAGTATATACTCAAATACAAGTGATATCTAGTTCAGCAGAGTTCAGTGCCATATAGCTCGTAGTGGGGGGTTCTGGGTAGGAATGGCAAGTTTCAGATAAGACCTTAAGTGAACAGGACGCTATGATGTTGCTAGCTCCAATATGGCAGATACAAATTACCTACTGATATCGGGATGGCCCCATGGAAGTAGCCCACGTACTAAGAGTCGAGCCACTTTGAATTACTAAGCACTTTCAACTCCTTCCTCATGGGCTAAGTACTTATCGACTATTCGTCTTATCTCGATACTTTATTGGCATCGATAGTTAGAACTCGACCCTTGTGCTGATCAATCGACTTTATAAGCTTGTACTTGTGTCTTTCTCCAATGTTAATAAACTTTCAAATTGTTTTATGAATGCATTTCTTGGTACTACCTTGAAGAATATCCTGGTATATCTAATATGTAGTTGTGACATTGAGACTGTTATTTATGTAATGCCACGCAAAATAATATAATAAAAAGTCCATCATTTGAGATACTCGTTAAGTGAGCGACTTTAGTACATTTTTATGATTAACAAGAGGAAATCAAATTAATCTTGGTAATACATTTGTTTGATAAAATGAAATCATGCTCGTATTTTTGTTGATAGCAGTCACTATCAAAGAATTGATTCGAACTTTACCCGTTAGATGTTTGACAATAAAACATTGTACATAATATCATCAGGTTTGACAAAAGGAACCATATCAAATAGGAAGTCGGCTTCCTGCATTCCTCCCTGCTTTAAATGGGACAGTGGAGTTCAGAATTTTTTCCCACAATATCCCATAAGTTTTGACCCCATTATTGAAATTCATGAATTTTTATTCATATTTAATCATAATCGGTAAAAGAATATTTTTTTAGAATCTTTAAAATAAATTATTTGAATTATTTTATATTATTATTCATTCTTCATGTCTTATTAGAGATCCCATGTTTCATCTTAACTCCCGTCCCTGGTATAGTAAATATCTAATAAAGTTTATAACCAGTGAGGGCAATAAGCGTATGGATTGGCTGGCTTTAGACTGTCCGGGAAGGAAAAGAGGATTGCTTAAACCTTCCTAGTTACATTCGCAAATATCTTTGTTCCGAGATAACTATATAGACCATAAATTTCAGAATATAGCATTTTACTCCTATTATTAAGCATGGTGTTATTTTTCTTGTCTCTAATAATTACCTAGATGTTACTCTTATAAGTCTTTATTTTCAGCTTAACCCCCGTCCCTCCCTCGTTCAATGTTAACCAATAATGGATTTTCAGGAGAAAAAAGCCTAAATAAAAATATAATATAACCTAAATACTGAATATTTTTTTATATTTAAAAAAAAGAGTGTTCGCCTAATCTTCTAATTTACCTAAATAATTAACTTATTGCCTTAATATGATTATTTGTGTGGGTATTTTATTTTGTATAAATGTTAGAAACTCGCATATTATGTTTTACTAGCGGACCCGGCAAACTTCGTTCTGCCAAAATATATATTTTTTAGGGCATTGCTGGCCCTAAGAAAACATTAGTGTTGTATTATCACACGATTTAAATAGAGCTTTTAACGGAATTTACGGCCTTCAAATAAAAATTCATGGAATACCTATCATAAATTTTTTTCACAGAATAATTTACATATGGTGTAGATATGGGCTCAATCAAAAAAGATAAACATGCATTTAAGGCAAATTGGAAAATAAATTTGATTTTGCCACGCCCCTCCGTCCGCAGACTGAAAATCAAAAATCAGACTTCACAGTGTCACCCGCCTGAATATTCTGAGGAGTCCCTGAAAATTTCATCAAATTCGGCCCAGCCGTTTTAAAATCCATACGTTACATACNGATAGATAGATAGATAATTTTTTTCATAAGATTAACGAAGATATTTCTAATATTTTCAGTTAATTTAAAAATTTCGGAAGGTAGTGTACGTACACTCACACTTATATACATTTTACATATATATATATTGCTTGTCCTAAGTAGGATAAGTGAAGATTTGATGAAATCTTTCAAAAGTCGCGTCCGGATTCCAAAGTGAGTAGCTTGATTCAAATCTGCTAGAATTGTTTTCCTACAGAAGCGGTAGGTTAGAGATTGAACTGTTAGTGTTACAATTTTATTAAAATTTCACTTTGTATGCTTGTAGAATAAATTGTATTATTTTTTTTGCCATAGTTATAAATGTGTCACCAAGAATGGTAATTCTAAAATTGATTTTTTTAACAGGTGATGGATGAATATACGTTTACTGAAAGACTTACTTGTCTCACTCTTGTTTAAATAACTTTTCTTAAATCTCTATGTTTTAATAATCAAGGTGTACTTAATTTAAATGCAGCGAGCATTCTACTAAAGATTTATGTCTTTTTGTGCCTAGATACAAATTTAATTACCTTTTTTTTTTTTTTTAAGATAAAGCTTTTCCTATTTTTTTTTTTCTTTTTCCGAGTAAAATCTGAAATGAGATTCCGGTCACAAACTCAGGCACATGGAAATCCTATCCAAAGTGTTAATTAAAGCACATTCCCTAATGAATATTATCTTAATACAGGGACATGTGTAAAATTATCTGAGAACACAAGGAGTGGAGTTGAAGGTGTACAACCCAGACTGTTTAACATATCTCTGGAGTCTGTCCCATTTACATATATTACATTAGGGGGGAGGGGAGAGATGGTTGAAGGGTTGCCGCTGTGAAGGTGTTGCTGTTTAAATAAAAGCATTCATAATGAACCCGAAAGATAACGCTAAATTAAGTGGGAACTAAAAAGTCAGAAATTCTTAAAGAATGGTTCCTTGGCTGCTAAAGATTCCTCACCCTTAAAATTTTTTGGTGAGGCTTTATTTTATCCATTTACTAACAGATAAAACTAAAGCTAGTTAATTAAAAAATAAATACTATTTAAACAGTCAGTTAAACTATCAAAAAAAAAGAAAAGAAAAAGACAATTTTGGTGAATAGTAGCATAAACTAATAAGTGATCATACTTATCACATTCCTTCCGGTGTTAAAAGTTCTCAAAATATATGTCATTTTCAGACAGTACCGATTTTGATAGTGTCTTATAATAATATATTCACTTATTTATGAATATTTAATTAAAATTCTAAAAATGTTATTCAATAGCATTGAAAAGTAAATTATACACGCGGAATACCTGAAAAATTCAGTCTCCTTGTATTGTATAATTTTGTTGAGGATCAAAATGAAATATAATTAATTTCAAAAAAATTAAAAATATTCCGTTTTGTCTTTCTATAACCTACAAAATGCTGATAAAAATACACATACATCTTCAAACGTGTGTTAATTGTAATAATAAATTTAATGTTTGTTCATTTTGATAAGTTGATTAACTTTTGTTTAACATTTCCAGTGAGAACATTTTTATATTTCATTGTATTAATGGGTATATTTTTATTATAAAGGTATTAATGGTTACTATCCATTATTAATGATTCATTTATACATAAGATTAATAAAATTAAAGAACAAAATTGCAGATTTATGTTCATAGTATTTTACTATTTTCAACTAGTTTTACATTAATCGATTCCATCTTTATTGATTACTTCCGTATGACGCAATTGCATATAATGGGATGGGAAATTTCTTTATTATTAGATGATTTTAGTTGGGGTTCGGTCAAGGTAGATCCAAAAAAAAAATACAAATTTAAAAAAAGTGTATTTTTTTAAAGATTATCTGAAAACGTTTCGGCTTTCATCGTAAGCCATCTTCAGGGCTGCCTATCATGAAGACGAGAGAAGACGTCCTGTCTCTAAGTTCACATTTCCATGACCTGAGTCAGCATCAGTCATGGAAATGTGAACTTAGGGACAGGACTTCCTCTCTAGTCTTCATGATAGGCAGCCCTGAAGATGGCTTACAATGAAAAAATACACTTTTTTTTTTTAATTCGTATTTATTTTGGATCTACCTAGACCGAACCCCAACTAAAATCGTTTAATAATAATATCTACGGTAAAAAAAAACTCTCCATTTGAAATTTCTTTATACTTCACATCCTTAGGAACTGGTTATATTTTGAAGAATTTCTTTAAACAAGACTTTCTTGGTGTTTCTCTGACAAAGTTGTTTGAAGTTGGGCGAGACCTGTCTTCTGCGTTGAGGATCGATTCGGACGGGACGCGGACGTCGGAGAAGGACAGTACAACCCCCCGGCCCTACTTGGGGACGCTTCCCTCTCACTTATTAATCAGCTGTTAACAGGCAGAGGGCAACGGGCTACTGATAACTGACTTATTGATAAGAGGGACGGGTCGTGTCCGCCTGCATAAGTGATGGGCGTAGAGGGCCTCCCCTGATTGGGAGACAGGCCTTCCGCACCTCGTCACCAGAGGGTTAACTGATATTTAGTGGGGATTCGACTCAGGGTCTCCAGTATGTATGAGGCTAGGTCTGGCAGGCTCTTGAGGGAATCGCCGGTCCGTGCGAGGTCCGCCTGCACTTGAAATTCCCCTGAAAAATAGTTATTTTTTATATTTCTCCTCCTATCTTTTTGTGCGAAAATAGTAGACATTTGTGTATGCGGGTCCATCTTTCATTCGCTCAAGGCAACGCCATGGAAGATGTCGAACTCAGTGGCGAAGTCTTTAACGGAGAAATTAGTCCATAGGCTAAGTCACCATGGGTATTTAGAACGGATGGTAAATTTAACATAGTATTTTATAAAAACCCTCTACTCCTGTAGTTCTAAATTGGCTGAATTGAAACAAAAAAAGAAAAATAAATTTTAAAATAATCAAGTTTCAGTTTATTTTAGGGCATTAAACTATAAAATAAATTAATAAAGTTATACCTCCTGCTCTTCCAAATTTCTCAACAGCTAGTGCATATGAAAAAATATGGTTTCTCAACATATTTTACATATATTAAATGTTAGAATCTGTTTCGCGAATGACCCTAATGGCATCGAATTGTATAACCTTCCTAAGGTTCTCATTTTTTAAGACTCTTGTAATGCCGTTGGATTTGGATAAGAGTTGGAAGATGCAATCGTTTTTTTCTTAAACATCTTTGGGAGATGACGTAAGGCCTTCGGTCCCAAGTCATTGTCATATCTATTTCGGGATTTAGATACCTCGCTTAATTAAGCTTGAAGAGGGAAATTTGAGTTTGGCACTGTAGAATAAGGGTATAATCAAGCTGGTAACTTTCGAACTCATAGATGGTCATCGCAAAAATTGATGCCATGTAGAAAGTGGCGGTTTTGCACCAATGAATACCCAAATTTACAGCATTTAAATGCTTAAGCTTTTTATTTATATTTTACATGTATGGATCATATATACATAATAGTTCTGATTACAGTACTTTTTTACATAAAGCGTAATTGCTCTCCCATCAAGTGAAAGTTTAATATAAGCATTTAGAATATTGCCCTAATTTTCATTCAATGTCAATTTTCTCTGACATTTCGAGCAGCCATGATGAAATTCCTAGATAATGAAGGCTAAATTACAATGACAGACAACTGTTTTACACTGTTTTAGTGCCATATAATCATGTATCATATAATCACGGCTGATGCTTTAATTCTTCAACAATAAATATTGGTGAGGAAGAAAAAAAAATCTATTTTCAGTCAGGTACATAAATGTATCAAGTGTATTTCACTGTATGAGATGTGCTGCTTCTAAGAAAGGAATCCAATAATAATTACTTATTTTGCGCAATCAAAATTGCTTTATTAAATAGAAAGAGGTTGGGTGTTTCCATTCCCTTGAGCAATGGGTGTATTGTGAAGTTCTTCAAACATTAATTAACTAAACTCATTGTTGAAGAAGTCTCAGACTTGATTTGTCTAATGAGGATTCAGGACAAAAACTTATAAACTCCGCTCTTTTGCCGGAGTTACGTAAAGTAACTAATTTATGTGGAATAAATTTGTAAAGAATCCTGTTTATTGCAGGCTGTAAATCTCACATTTTAATGATTTCAGGCGAATCTAATTGAGGTTAATCAAATAAACTTTTAATTTTGTCTTAAATATTTAAATATTATTAAATACAATACAAAGGTTACACTGAAAAAGGGGTAAAAAGGTTGCTCTTTGATCCCCTACAGGAAAGACAAAGGTCAGGGAAATCCTTCTTCTTCAGAACAGCAGAAAGCTACCTTTCAGCTTTCCTGGGTGGACCTTCCTTTCTAATTCTCAGCAATGTCCATGACTCCTGGTCCTGAGTCAGACAGACAAAGTGGATGGTGTCAGAACTTGGAAATTCTGTCCGTTTAGAAAGCGTCTTAGAAAATTCTTGCCATCCAAATATTTATTTTAAATTCCTTCAGCGGTGAAGATTCCAGTATCCTGGGTAAAGGATTTCAAGTGGCCTTTGTAAAAAATTACTTTTGCTCCTGAAAATTCTTCAATAGAGAATCTCCAGAATCCTGAACAAGCTGTTGTCTGAATGTTTGATGGTTCTCTCCAATCATTTGCCTCTTAGTGCCATTTGAGAAATCTAATAACAGAAGTGGGATTGATTTTTGGGACAGTAAAATAATTGTAATTGCAATTAATTGCATGATTTTGGCTCACTGAAATAATTGTAATTGCAATTAATTGCATGCTTTTGGCTCACTGAAATAATTAGATACAAAGCAAGACTATCCTTTTTTAAAATACTCTTTATTTCAGAGAATGTTTATCGCTTATCAAGGTACGTATTTGAATAAAACCAGTTATTCTTAGTATTTGTTACTGTTTGCATTCAAGGCTACTAGGCTCATTAAGAGAACTCAGAAGATATTTAATTATTATATTCTTATGCAGATAGCCGTGTAGGTACTTCCTCGAGCTCACTTCCATGTCTTAGCTCTCCTGTTAAGTACGCAATAAAAGCCGCACCCTTGAATGACTCCACCCGAGAAAGGTCAGCTGCTGTCTTCGTGTGTCAAGTGTGTGCCTGACAGCAAGACGCGGAGGGAGCTCTAGCCAAAGGGGAATGAGATGGTACACCTTGGCTCGTGAATCCCATCATGGTGCCATTGCCCGCATCTCCTGACCACAGACCGAGGATTGTTAAATCGCTTCTCCACCTGCTGCCGCTACCTAGCCCACCACCAGCTCACGATATGTTCCCCAGAGATGTCGGCTTTGTTATTTTCAGATTTCCACGACACAAAAAACTATTAATAATTTTCTCATCTTAAAAAATCAGTCAAGATCATATTAATTGAATGTTTCATAAGCTTAAATTTAGTTTCATAATTTTAAAACTAGCTAGAGCGTTTAACGATGAAGATTCAAAGAAAAGAGCCCACTTCAGGGTAAGGGGACGTTAGAATAGGTCCGTACACGATAGAGGCAGTAGTTAGAAGAGGTCACTTTATCGTGAGGGAAATAACACGAAGAGGAGGTTGGCGCTCAAATAAGTTATTGAAGTGCAATGCCGCGCGCTATAGTGAATTCTTCACCAACAAACTCATTGTATATGCTGATAAGCATTGATAGCGCATTTGAACTGCAAATACGAGACACATGAGGTTTTGTGAATCGTTGCTTCAACAAATATAAACGTACAAATTTTTAACATCAGTTTTATAGTTATAATTAATTTATATGGTCTCAATTTTTTACCTAAATCGCCTCTTTGTAACAATTACAATTGCTATATTTCCTTTAGAAAGTTCACTAAAAGTTATATATGTTAATTAGTTAAGGAATGAAACATCTCTGTAAGTTCGTTGAACGTTATAATCTACAACTGGATATCAGAACGGAGGAGCAGATGTGGAACTGCTGGGTGAAGTACCGATGAAAAAAAAGCATAATGAAAGAACAACAATAATGTGGAAGTGAGAGAGGGAAGAGGAAAGGCTAATGGCCGGGGCTCCTGTAAAAATAAGTACGTATACAATTATATATTCATTAGAGACAGTTTGGGGGAGGGGATAATTTGACGTGAAGGAGAGCGAGAGGGGAGAAAATGGGTGGCCAGAATGGTGGAGATAACAGGAATATTCACCATGTTAGTGAAAATATGCAAGGATATATATATATATTCGCTCAAGGCAACGCCATGGAAGATGTCGAACTCAGTGGCGAAGTCTTTAACGGAGAAATTAGTCCATAGGCTAAGTCACCATGGGTATTTAGAACGGATGGTAAATGTATTATTTTTTTTGCC
>KZ807139.1:445705-460093 GCA_000696205.2 Oncopeltus fasciatus
TTTAGGAACTAAAAAACATTTCCTCATATATATTTGTTTGAATGGACTTAATTTTTAGTTTTAGGAAAATATATATTATAATTGTATTTCTGACCAGATCTGAATGTAAAAAATTTTAATAGAATGAATAATGCCACTTCTACCCCAATTTAAAAATAACAATTTATACTTTTAAAAATTCCATTTCGCCATATTTTAGAAAATTAGTACATGATTTAAAAAAATATAAAACTTAAAAAGTATCAAGTTATCAAACCTGATGTTAATATATAAAATAAACGCCAATGACCTCGGCAGTCGAAGCACAAAAAAAAAGTATATATATTTTATTGACAATAAAACTTTTGTCAATTTCACGTCATCAACCAGGACTAAGTCAGCCTACTACAACCAAATTGATCATTTGAAACCGACATTTAAAAAAAAACAACGGATAAACAAGGTAGAATATGGCAAAATGATGGGAGAAAATTAAAATTTTTTTTTTTTTCTAAAACATACATACACTTTTGTTGTTTATGTACACTTTTGTGTTGACAAAGGAGGGGGTAAGAAAGATCTTCATTTTTTATTATTATTAGAGTTTTGGGAATATTTGTGCGTTATAAAAGATATAGTATAGAATTTTCAAACATTGGTATTCCCTTAAAGTTAATAACAAATGCATTTCCAATTGAATATGTGTATATTTCCGAAGAATGTATTTTCAAATGAATATAGAAACAAATGTCACTATTTTAGAACACTACTGAAATTTTTAAGAGAATTGGGAATTGTCTAAAATTAGTTTAGAGAAATTATAAGGAAAACAAATTTTTATAATAGTAATGTCTTCAGTATTATATGTGATAAGAAACACTTATGAGTTATTACATGTAATATTTAATGTTTATGTTCAATAACATTTTCCAAAAACGCTTAATATAGATTTAAGTCTCTTCAAGTAATAACAAGAAAAAAATTGTTATATTACTTATTATAGAAGAAGAAAAAAGTCAAACAAATTGTATGTGTCTCCTCTTATATTTATGTATCTTCTCTTATGCGCCTTGAAACTTATATCTCTTTGGGCAGCACAACACTAGATCTTTGGAGGGTTAGGTTAGGAGGTGGAGGGGAGCTTCTTTCTGGGAGGGGTGGTCAGAAAGGGGAAGATGGCTGCCTGACATGGCGGTCAGTGGGCCGTCTCTCGCTTCCTGTCACTGTCCGCTATTTATTTTGTTATTGTATCAGCTCTTATATACTACTAGCTCAATTATAATTAAATTTAATAATAATAAGAGTATTATTTTTTTTATCTAGTAAATGAGGACTTAACTTAAAATTCACAATCGCACAGAATACCTAATCACTTCGTATAAAAGATTAATTGTTAAACTTTTTATACAAAAATCAATATAAAATGAATAATATATTAAAAATCTTAGAATAAGAAGCTAATCATAACTACGCAAAAGTAAAGAAATATATTAATATTATGTGCTAGCATAAACATGAAATTAATATGTTTAAATATATTTATTTGTTATATATATTTAACTTTTTTATGTAGAATAAATGAAGACATGTTCGAATTTTTACATAAGTGTGTAGTTTTGTCAGCAATGTTCATAGAAATAATAAGTATTGTGTAAGTATTGGATATATAACAATATTAATAAGTGTTGTAATTCGTTTTTTAGCTATTTTTAATTTAGGCGGACACAATAAATTTGGTGGTACAATCTATTCATATTTTAATTTTCAAATCAATTACCAAATCAAATTTTTCTCTTGTTTTCTCTACTTTCTTCAAAAATTAAAGTAAAGAAAGACAATTGAAAATTTTTTGTAATCTACTTTTTGGCTAACATATATATGTTATGGTTGTTAGATGAAGCAGTGTCCCGTGTATTTTCTACTACTCTAAGATCTAATTGAGATACTAAATAATTAAATTCTTTTCAGCAGTTACATTAGACTGTTTAAACTGATACTTCAACTTGGTAAAACTAGATTTCTGGCTTATCAGCCCAAAAAGGAGGTATTTTTACTCTAACACGATCTATTAAATGTGTAGTTGTAGACAGGGGAATATTTTGAGGTGGCGTTTGCGAATGACTACTCTTTGATTTTTCTTCACCATCACCCATTGTAATTGAAATAATTTAAATAAATACTTACGTGATATGATGAATAGACAAATGCTCGAGCTGATACAAACACACGTCGAAAAAATCACATGACGGAAAATCACACCGGACGATGGTATATTTATATCGACGAAATTTAAATCAAATTTGTCGGTAATTTACATAGAAATAACATGTAATTTTGATAGAAAATAGAAATATACTCTATTTACAGCGATACACAATGTAGAGGGGGCCACATTATTACGATTCACGAAATTACGTTACTGGGAAGGTTCTTCGAGACTAGACTGTTAACCACTCAGTGTTGCCAAGCTCTTGCAAGTGCGTCGTTCAGCCATTTTGTTAAAGAGAAATCGGCTTTAAGCACAAAGTAGGATGAGTGCGTCGAAGAAAGTGGCTTAAACAGAAATTATCGATTATTCTTTCAATTATAGATCAATAGAAATATATATTCTGTTTTTAAGATTTTCATAATCATATGTTATAATATTGATTTGAAAAGTCAAAACAGGGACTTCTAAATAAAAATCTTACAACTAATTATTTACATTATATNATATATATATATATATATGATTTTATGACTCCATAAATAACAACATTATTTTAATTATTTTCTTAGAATGCTGTTTTAATTTATCATTGTCAGAAATGATATATACTAATATTCCAGGAATGGTTAGGTCTATGCGAATATTGAAGCGGGCCCAAGTTTAAATCGCAATCATAAAAGGGTGGGGCTCCCAGCAATTAGCGAATTACCTCCCTCCAGCGGCCAACGAGGTGGGATATTAACTTTCCAGAGAGACCCCCAACCGAGAGAAGAGAATTATTCATGACGTCACAACCCCTCGCCTCCTCCCATCTACTTTCATGGGAGCGTAAACTCGAGGCCTTTTAACTTCGTAATATTTTCTCCTGACTTCAGTTAAGTTAGGTTAATCAAATGGACTGTTTTACTATTAATTTTACTTTAAAATTTGCAATAATACTATAATGCTGATTATTATTATGCAAACAGCTATTTGATAAGATAGTTTCTGCTGATAAATCAGTTTCAAAGTGACGGCCATGAGGCGCCAGGCTAGCTCAGGGGATCCGTACGGGTCTCGCTATCCTGACACCGCGGGTTCAAATCCCGCCCAGGTCAATTTTTTATTTATATGTAAAAGTCATGTCCTGAGCCAGGGATGTTTAAAATCGGGTGGCAACCTGTAGATAGCCCCTCCCTCCAATGACCCTAAGTGGTTGCAAGGGAGGCTAACACAGCAAAAAAAAAATATTCTTTTTTTATTTAAAAACAAAAAAACAAACATTTTTTTAAAACTAGTCCAGTGTAGTACTCCTTAGCTTGTTCCAATGGAAGCGATAAGTTATAGCTCTGTTTAATGTTGAAATATTTAGTGCAGGTTATATAACGGAATATACACCACAAACATAGATTTACACAGACACTTTACGAAAAAAAAAATGTATATTTTATTATTCAATTTTTTTTAAAGTTTATCTTTAGATCTAGATTTTTGACCACTAGACAATTTGCCATATTACTGCATGCATTTACAATTTTTGAAATGTAAAACTTTCTGTACATTAACAGAATATACTGTGTGCACTTATATTTCATCAAGTTAGTCCTTATCTAGTTCTACAACTCCAGTTCCTCAATTGAATATCGTATAAAAAAAAAAAAAAAAAGGTTATCCATGTTTTATTTAGAGCCTTGCAAAGATTGACCCTCCCCTTGTTTTTGTAGTAGTATTTTATTATCTTTTAAAGGAGGGTAAAGTGGGGTTGTTAACGTCAGCGCTACCCAGCGGGGTTATGACGTACTAAAATGTTAGATTGGTGTAAATTTCACCAACGACCCATTTCCTTATTCTCAATAGGTATTCAAACTGGAGAATCCTGACTAAACCCCTGCCCCGTAAAAAAAAAAAAAAAATAATAATAAAATGTCAGCCCCATCTCGCGGTGGGTAAATACTTCTCTAAAAGGGGGAGGGGTGGGGGGTAGTATTGCAAGTTTGATTTCTTTCCTTTGATCCAAAGGGAAAGTGATACTTGGTGAAAACTTTTTCCCTAATTTATACCCCGCGTTTTTCAGCTTAATCTTAAAAATCAAAATATGCCTCTGTGGTCTTTCCGAAAGTTAAAAAAAATAAAAAAAAAAAATAAATAACTTCATATTCAGTTATATTGTAAAGAGCATCTACATCTTTATAAACATTGCTCAAGTATTATTTTTTTATCTACAATGTTTCCTATTCCTACATGAAATATATGTATTTTCAATACTTAATTATAAAACTCGATTCCCTTTGAATCTCTTAATAATAACAGTGTTTGAAAGGAAAAAACATTCTTGTTCCAAAACATTAAAACAATTGTTGAATAAAAAATATCCAAATTTTGTAAAACAAAATAATATTTTAATTTTCTTGATTGAATGTGATTAGATTATATATTATATTGTTATATTATGGTTTCTGCATTGCAGGTCATCTTCAGGGCTGATAATTGTGGCAGGCTGTGGCAAGCCCGGTCAATTAAAAATAAATGCTAAATTCACATATGATTTTTTATAAACTCCTTTCTTACCGAACTCCAACTGTCCATGTACTAATGCACTGCACGCTCAACCATCTGCTTCGTAAAACATAGAAATATATACATGAACAAAGTATTTAACATAAACATGGAATAATTAAATGCAAGGGAATAGAATAAAAAATCTAACTGTCTCAGCCAGGGCTCGAACCTGGATCTCCTGCTATACGGACAAGCGCATTAGCCACTTACGCCACCGAGACTATATAAGTTAATAAATTCCCAGCGCACTAGTATCGAGAGTAAAAGATTAACGCGCTTGCTGGGATAGCAGGAGGTCCAGGTTCGAGCCCTGGCTGTGACAGCTAGATTTTTTATTCTATTCCCTTGCATTTAATTATTTAAAATTTACGTGAAATACAATACTACAATAAAAATAATATTTATAAACATGAAATGTTCTACGATGCTGTCACATCTTATGAGATATTGAAATGGAACTGTTTTAAACACGATACTGGAATGATTGGCGATCAATTATGCAGTTTATTTATTATTATTATTATTATACTTGTTGCCTTAATTATGCTTTATGATGTAACAATATTTATTTTGTCACCTCTGGAATATTTGTTGAGCTTGGGAAGGGGATGGCTACTCCAATTTTGCCCGAGGAAAGTTGAATTCCTTAGGAATTTGATTATGGAAAGTTTTAAGGAGCGAAGTGGAAGCCATCCTCCGGCGTGTAAATTGAAGGAGCAGGGCAAGCTGGGAGGGCCAGATAACGAGATGACGGGTGCTGGTCAGCGAGACCCAATCCTGAGAGCCCGATCGCCGCTCTCATCAGAGCCGGTGACACGTCTCATTACTCCGCCTGCCCCTCTCTCAAAACGGATTATACCCGCCCTTGCGCTACACGGCCTCTAATAACCTGGCGGAAAAAACCTCCATCTTCAAACCCTTAAGCCCCACCCTCTGATTAGGAGTCCACCTGCGGGGAGATTTGGGGCAGAGCCGATCTGGCCCCTTCATGAGGGAGAAGGAGTCAGCCGCGNAAAGATATAATTCATAAATAGCTTTTATTCTTTCTTTATTTTGGGAAGAATGCTGAAAATCACTTGGACCAATATCTTTTAATTTGTTTTTTCGGAAATCTTCTTATTGGTATTTGTGTTCGGAATAGAATAATTCGCATTATTTCTTAATAATGGTGAGCAAGTTTTTTTTTTATCGTGTTAAACCATTATTTAGATAACGCCTCAAGAAAATAATCTAAATTATGATAGATGAATTAGTTTCAATAACTTTCTAATTAATCTAAAGGGTTATTATGACTACCAATGAATATAGAACTATCATACCTTTTATTATCCATCTTCATTGGTTTTCTGCAAACCATCTGTTGGCGAGCGCTTTCGGACATTGTCCATCTTCTGGCCGAATACATGTGTTCACTGTCACTGTCTGTATTCAACTGTATTTGTATTCTGTGGGTTGGTCAGTTGAATACAGGCAGTGACAGTGAACACATGTATTCGGTCACGAAGATGGACAATGTCCGAAAGAGCTCGCCAACAGGTTTGCAGAATCCAATGAAGACGAATAATAGAAGATATGATGACATTCTAATTTTTTACCACTTATCCATCATACGTCATTTATCGTCTTGTTATATTTTTTACAAATGCAAAACGTACTGGGGTCGTTCATGCCTAAAAAAACAACAACCATGAAACTAAAAAAAAAAACCAAGATTTTTGTGATTCGGAATATATATATTACATGCAATCAGTTTGCATCTTAGGGGAGGATCGATCTTGAGGTATTCATCCTTTTCCAAACATCTATAGAAATGTCAGACTTTTGCTTGTTGTTCCTTGGTCTGCAGTGTTGCCTAATCAAGTAATTAATATAAAAATTCACAATTTGATGGCTGAGAACTATTTTTATTTACTGTTGTAACTAAAATTTCCCAAATTCCTGGCTCTGTTAAGACATACTACAGCTGTCAAAAGTAGTCCTTCCTTTAGGAACTAAAAAACATTTCCTCTAGGGCTCTGTGTAGTAGTCATCAATAGCATTTTTACTTGCTAATTTATTTTCCATGTGGGTAAAAAAGAGGGAGAGACTGAGAGAAAAAAGCCAGTTTTCCCTTTGATTAAGCTTTAACAAAGCGGCTATCCGTGAGCCAGTAGGTGCTGGCCTCTAGAGTACGTTGGCCGAGTTAATAGCTTCTTGAAGCGGAGGTGCCAGCCTGCGGTCAGACAACTCAGCGAGAAAGCGGTTGGATGAGCGTTTGAGGTTGCTTTTTTTTTTCTTTTTTCTTATTCCTTTTTTCTAATTCCTTTTTTGTACTATTTTGTTATTATTACCATCCGGAGTGTATAGTTTTCCGACCAGTGAACAGGAACAGTCTGATTGTCCCCTCTCTGTCACAGATGGACGGCTCTCTGCTACTCCTTACTGACAGGAATTTCGGGGTCCCCAACAAAATCCTACCGGACTTTCTCCCTCTTCCGTTTTCCAGGTATGGTTATCTAGGCCATCTACCGATCTACACACTTACTCTTCCCTCCCAGGCGTAGTCTTTATCTTCCATGTTTATTTGTTGACCGTTTTGTTCCGAGGTTTCCGGCTGACGACTTAGTTAAAGTTTGAAGGGCTTTGAATAGCAGGCTGTGACCGTTTTTGTGGTTGCAAGCTGCAACATTGTAAAACCCTTTTTCCTCTCTACCGCAATCCTTATTTACACCACAACCTGCAACGCTAGCGTCAGTTAAATCTCTCATTCACGAATAGTTGAAAAAAAAATTTATTTCTCAAAACAAAAGTATATTATAATTTACAACATACTTACTATTACTAACTTAAAACTAACCAAGGCTAAGACAGCCTTCTAACCCTACGACTAGACCGACTCTCGGCTAACACCGGAATGCCCTCCGCCAAGGGTGAAGAGCTTATATCTAGTTCTTTATCAGATATCGTTATTATTTTACTTATGAGTCATGCTTTTTGGAATGGCCATGCTTTTTAGGGGTTGAGTGTCTTTAACTGTCGTCACCCTTACAATGTATATTTTTACAGCTTATGTGGTTATCGAGGATTTTTGACTAATTAATTTGTACAAAAATTTATTCTAAGTCAATATTTCGAGAATATATTTTCTCTTCATCATGACTGAAAATGCACGAAAACAATTTACAATTTTGAATGATTACTATTTATAAAATTGATAAAATTATTATATATCATTTATTATTTGTCTCATCACTGAAATTTCGGTTAACCTACCAAGACTAGAAGATTAAGTTAGCACCTAGAGTTAAGTTTTGTACAACTGCACATCAATATATAACCTATCTAATGTAACCTACCCTCTATATGAAAGTGGCCATAATCAGTATAATAGTACTGATAAGAGTAATAAGAGAAATATAGATATAATAATATTTTATAAACTAGTTATAATAAATAAATAAACCTATTTATTAGAATGAAACAAATAGTAAAATATTAAATACTATACATTTACAAATTAAGTAAATTTAGACTTGCGTTTCCCAGGCATTTGATTTTAAAACTCGAATTATTATTTCCACTTTACTATTATTCAAAAACTGAAAAAGGAATAATCTTTGTTCTGCGAGTCATTTAAAATAATAAATGGAATAACAAAATACATACTCAGTAGATTAACGGACGTATAGCAAGAGCACTTGGCAGCAACAATGTGAGCTGTCACTAGCCGGATAGAGTGATTAGGATGTTAGATCTAGACATTTCAGGATGAGGTTTCTAAAAAACACACAAACTTTCTTCTTCTTCTTTTTCTCTTTAAATGTTAAATGTCGGGCATTTACATATTTCCCAAATTCCTGACTCTGTTAAGAAATACAACAGCTGTCAAAAGTAGTCCTTCCTTTAGGAACTAAAAACATTTCCGCTAGGGCTCTGTGTTAATCGCTATTATAACAATTTGCAGTGTATGTAACTTGGTGGTGGCGTTATATATGATCAATACATAAGTGTATAAGCTCGTATTGATTAGGTATTGAATGGTGTTTTCTTAAAAGCCATCAGAGCAACAAAAATGTTAATTTTTTTTCACTTTAACATTTTCCTCTCCTAAATTTTTTCTTACAGTTAATTACGTGTTAGCCATTCGCAAGTAGAGTACCTGCACCTTTAATTGCTTCAGAAGGAGGTACACCTACAGGACTCGCTTCCTGGACAATTTGCCGTCCAATACCCCACACAGCTGTTCCAAAGCCATTAGTCTCCATTCTACCCCACCCCTCTGAGGCAAAACTAATCATCTTCGTGGAAAGGAGAACTGTGTTGACATCTGTACCCGAGTAAAAGTGCCTTCCACTCAAAAACATCTCATACATTTCATTCAAAAAACCTTCAGAGGAGTAAAATATTTTTATTTTTATTGGAGTATAATTAATTTCAGCGTATTGACCCCAACTAAAATCATTTATTTTAAATACTCTTTCTTCTTATAAGAAATTTATTATGATTTTATACAAAAAATATCTCTTACTTATCTGTTTCAAAATAGTTATATCGTTTCAAAATGTATAAATATTGTTAAATAAAAAATGTATTATTTATTATCAGTTACAATCTGAAGTTAGGTGTAATTCGATGTCTGCCTTTGTATTTTTCAACATATAATTATGTACATTTACTCTTTATATAGTCATATTTTTCTGATTTTTTTTTCTTTGCGGAATACATAAATTGTAGTCGAAATAATCATTCGTTTTTCGTTCGTAGTCATGTTTTTCATTCGTCATGAAGAAATGATTTGTCATCTTGCAATACACTCTTAGAAAATTAGACGCGTTCTTTGAAGTTATTTTCTTAAAATGCCCTAGAGAGAGGACATAGCTAGCAATGGCGAGATAAATATTTGGCGAGCGCTTTCGGACATTGTCCATCTTCTGGCCGAATACATGTGTTCACTGTCACTGTCTGTATTCAACTGTATTTGTATTCTGTGGGTTGGTCAGTTGAATACAGGCAGTGACAGTGAACACATGTATTCGGTCACGAAGATGGACAATGTCCGAAAGAGCTCGCCAACAGGTTTGCAGAATCCAATGAAGACGAATAATAGAAGATATGATGACATTCTAATTTTTTACCACTTATCCATCATACGTCATTTATCGTCTTGTTATATTTTTTACAAATGCAAAACGTACTGGGGTCGTTCATGCCTAAAAAANATAACTAAGTTAGAAGGAGAGTTTTTTTGACCGTTGATATTATTCTTAGATGATTTTAGTTGGGGTTCGGGCAAGGTAGATAAATAAAAAAAATATAAAAATTAAAAAAAAAAAAGTGTATTTTTAAATCTGCCCTGACCGAACCCCAACTAAAATCATTTAAGAACTTATATTTTACTTTTTAAGACATTTAGAAAGCAGAAATTGACTAAAAAAATTGTATAATGCATATTTTAAATCTCAAAATTAAAAACCCTCCCCTTAAGTCCGCCCTTACCTTTTTAAGCAGCGGATCGTTGAATTGATTGTGGGCCCTGCTTGGTCCCGGATGGTTGTGCTCCTGTCGTACAGGGAGACTCTCTACTGGGAGGAACAAGGAGGTAGGAGCCATGAAAAAGGTATGTGGCAGAGACTCAAGCGCCACCTGTCCCGCTCTGTGTCTTCAGCGCTATCAATAATGCGCGTTCCACTTTTGGAAGATTTCCTCTTCCCTGACAGCGAGCCCTCGATATCCACGGATCAAGGAAACCCTTCCCACCCCCTCGGAAATCTCTACCCCCACTGAATATTTTAGGGCCTATCGTGTTTTTTTTTTTTTGCCTTACCCCCGACCATAATTCATAGGGTTTTAGTATATCGTCTCCGTAGATACAAAAGCTGTATTTTGTCTTATTTCATTGCTTATTTTCTTTCTTTTTTTTTCACCATGAAGTAGAAAGCCATCGTATGAAGGTATTCATAAAAAAAAAACAAAAAACTACCTTACTTTTTGGGGTCTCCTGACCATATGATGTAGTGAATTGAGGGAAACGAGGATACCTATAAACTTTCCTTGGTTTATGACGTCACTATAAAGTGGTTGTTTCGCTTCCCAAAACCCCGGGAAGAGAGGCCTTCCAGCGTTAAAAAAAAAATGCGGGGTAGGCAGATTACTGGGAAGGGGTGAAAAAAAAAAAAAAAAAAAAGAAATCCATAAATAAGCAAATAATCGATAGGCCGGGTAACAAATATATTTTAAAAAACTGAGGAAATGGATTGCAGTTTCGGTATTCTCATTTCTCTTGTTCACCTTTAAGGCGAAAGAGGGAAGACGTGTGGGTAACCTATTTCTTTGTTGCTATTTTTCAGTTGCTCCTTATCACAAATCACAATAATATGTATCAAATTACAAGCAATCTTTTAATATTCAAAAGGAGAGTTTGTTGACCGTAGATATTATTCTAAGATGATTTTAGTTGGGGTTCGGTCAAGCTTGACCGAACCCCAACTAAAATCATCTTAGAATTATCTTTTAATGGAAAATGAGATACACAGCACAAGTGACATGTTTCTTCGGAGGAGAACATTAAAAGAAAATAGATTCTTATTATTTTCAGCTAATTTAAGCCATTAAAATTTTACATTAATATGTAAATAAAAAAAAATAAAAAAAGGAGATGGCGGCTTAAGCATAAATTATTGTTATTTTGCTCAGTAATCGATCAGTCTAGATTAATATTACAAGTTTACACAATAACTGTATGTTTAGATTAGATTTTTAGATATGGGGTTGTAAAAGAAACAAAAAAAAAACAGACTTTTAGTTCAGATATTAATCAGTCATTGTTCTGAGCCGATAAATAAATATTTTTATTAAATAAGACTAATTAATTCAAATAGTATTATAACATTTTGAAATGAGTTTATAGTAAAAATAAATGGTTTTCTATCAGTTGTTTCTGTTTTTTTTAATATGTCATTCATTTTTTAAAATGAATTACAGAGAAATAGATAATAGGAACCAAAAAAAAAAACAACAAGAAAAACGCGTTTAATCCATTACCGATTCAAAGTGATAAAATGTTCTAAAAAATTAATTTAATCGTTACTTTTGGATATTAAATAAAACACTCTACTGCACTATTGATAAGTACTGGAGTGTAATTCACAAAAAATTGTTAAGAAATCAGATAATAAATGTATTTGAACAACATTTTCTTTTATCTCCTTCTTTGAATTACCCTTCAGTCTATTCCGAATTTTTGCAGGATTCATAATATATCCTTTAAGTATAATAACTTTTTAAAAAACTTGTCGAACGATATAATATAATGATAACCTTCTCAATAAACCTTCACCTTAAGCCTCCTCAATGAACTTGTTATCCGTGATTGAAAAAGGCCTATTCGTAATCCCCCCAAAAAAAGATGGAACCACGTTTTTGTTGTTAGCAATCTATGAACTTTTCCAAAAAAAAACCTGTGTGTCAGATTGTAAATTACCGTTTTACGTTAGTGTGGAACGCACTTGCCATTCACTTGACGGCATTAAATGTTGGGGGGGGGGGCGCACAGAAAAATTGACTCTGGCCCTAGGGATACGTGCCCTGTATATGTGCATCCCTACTACAATTGCAGCTACCCCCATCAGGTGGAGTGCAAGGCCAATCCTGCCAATCAGCGTCGATGGGGCTCGCTACATGCGGATTTCCACAATCGGATGGAATCCGTACAATATTCATCGCGCTAAATCCTCTTTTTCAATTCCCACCTTGCTTGACAGGGGAAAAAAAACCCCCCAAAAAAAAAAAAAAAAAAAAAAAAAAAAAAAAAAAAAAAAACCTTGTTCTACCTGAACAGACAATAGACATGTGCAGTGAGTGTTTAATGGTTGTTTTGTATTTTCATTAATCTGGTCCATTCACCAATAAATTTTGAAATTAATCCCATCGATATAAAAGTTTATTATCTTCATCAATCACTATACTCGAACTTATATATGTTTTTTTAAATGTCTCCAACATGCTAGACTTAATTTATTTAAAAATATTAATTTTATTTGTGGTTTTTAATCCCACATAAAAATTTAAATCAATTAATTAATGCAAGGGAATAGAATAAAAAAATCTAACTGTCCCAGCCAGGGCTCGAACCTAAATCTCCTGCTTACCAGGCAAGCGCGTTATCCTATTACTCTACCGGGAGAGCCAGATAACTTATTAAATTCCCAGTACTAGTGTCGAGAGTCTAACCTACGAGATGTCGTCTTATGCTATTCCCTTGTATTAATTGATTTAATTTATTTAAGTTTAATTACAGAATTTTTGAAAATTAAAATCATCTTCCTCCGGAAGTTTTTGCAAGTACTATATTCATTAAATCAGATCGATACTATTGTTTGAAATTGACAGAAAGTAGTTTTATCAATGAATATTTTTATAATACTCGTTTAGGTTTTTCTAAATGTGTATTATAATCTTATTGAAACCTACAAGAGGTAAGTTGGGTCCTTTTACAGTAATCAGTTGTTAAATTTTTGGCGGAAAAATATGATCTCTGCAATGTTTTGGATTTTGTATCATTACACTCTAATTTTTTTGTATCCGCCAATGATAAAGGTACTAATATTAGCTCCGAAATCAGCAGTTGAACCCCTTGTACTTAAATTGAATATGAAAATGGCCGTTTCTTAGGCACGATTTAAAACAAATGCAGGCCGTAAGAGCTAATCGTGTGAGTTAAGATTAGCCAAGTGAAAATCAAGTGTATCCTGTGTTTAAAAACCTTTCTTGTCCGTCCTATTATTTTTTCAATTTGTTTAAAGAATCGATTTATTATAATTTGAAAGAGGATAGTATTAAAAATATTACTAAATTTAATTCACAATATTGGTTGCAACAAACTGACTTTCTCCACTTTCAAATTTATTTATTCACTTATGAAACCTTTAGATGTCATTCCAACTACATAGAATTACACCAAATGCTTCTGGAAGAATAAAGAAATTTTAAAATTGCAAGAAAATCTTATTGTTGATACACATTGATAAAACCCCTCCGCCACTATTGGGCACACTCAATGAATCACTAAAGTCCATTGATTTTATTTATTTTTTTGCTATCATGCAACCTCTCATCATAAAGGGAGGAGTTATCAACAGGTCTCCATCCTATTCTAAGCACCTATGGCACACACTGGGTTTTTATTTCTCGAAAAGGCCTACCCAGGGCAGGATTACACTTGGAAGAATCTATCCTATCCCCAAAGCTAAGCGGGCTCCCCTGAAAAAATTTTACCATGACTAATATTATTCAATTAAAAGCAATTTAAGTTATACAATCTTCTTCGTTTTCAATCAAGTAGGATCTAGTTTCTTGGCATATCGAAAACGTACATATTTAAGCTGGAGAAATTAGTAAGGGTTTTGGCCAGGATCAGTATCTGATAATACTCGACGGCTAATGAACCTCTAAAATTGTCCACATTTAAGATAGAAAATCTATTAAAAAAATACTCCTTTAAACGAAAAAGTTTACATAGCTTTAATTGTTTATTTTTAAAATAAATATATTTGTTCACGTAGGCTTCGTCGGTCGTCAAATGTATTTACCATTTCATCTTCCGGGTTGGACCGAGTCAAATTGTTGTTATTTGCCGAGCTTTCGCACATCATGTGATGGCTTCTTCAGGGCTGAAAAGAGAATGA
>KZ807139.1:489107-504445 GCA_000696205.2 Oncopeltus fasciatus
CTGAGCGCTTTCAAATGTATATATATTAGTCAGGCGTGGCTTGAAGGGTTGGCCAAATTAAAAAATTGTCATTAATTATCTATTATTGTTAGAATTTTGAAAAATTATGTGAGACAGTAGATGTAAAAAGTAATTCATCATTCACATTTTATGATAGGAAACCCCGTTAAAATGAAACTGGGGTGCTGCTAAGCCTTCCAACATCCAAAGAATCCAGTCCTTTCAATCCAAAACCCTGAGAATAATAAAAAATGCTCCTTATTACGTATCCAATTCCTCTCTACACCACGATTTTAATATCTCTTTTGTTCAGGATCTAATTTCTACCCGCTTCAGACTTTTCCACAGTAAACTGCCATACCATCCTAATCCACTAGTACAGACCATGTCTTCCAACTCCAACCCCTACAACCCTCCCCGTCGACTCGAACGAAGATGGCCCCACGATCTCTTGGGGGCCTAGTCTCCAAATAATTTGAGATTGGTGTCATTGGTCACCTTCTCTCCTTATGTGATTGATATTGAATGTCATTTTTAATTTAATTGTAATCAAATTACAAAATGTTTTTTTATTTAACAGAATGTAATAAATAAAAAATTAAAAAAATAAAAAAATTATGCACAGAAAAAATAAAATAAAATGAAACTACTTAAATAGTAATTTCAAGTTTGAATTAATTTTTAGCTGAATGAGTATGAAGAGGGGTATAACGGAAGACTTAATCCATTACAAAATGTCTGGAAGATAATACAAGAGATGGCTACTAAATATTCTCATACCTCCCACATACTGGACATTTCTAGTAAACCTCCACACTCCGAACGTCTTATCCACCTAGGCTTGTCATTTTACATATAAAAACAACAAATAATGTTTTCTAATTCTATACCATAAAGTTAAAAATTTCTTATAGTATCCTAATGGCTCAATTTTCCAGAGTAACCCCTAAAAAGTTCGCTTGCAGAAAAATGGTTCAAATAGAGAATTTTTTACCGTAAAATTATTGGAAGAGGATTTTGGATTTAAATAGCTCTAAAGAAAAAAGAGTCTTTAAATTTTATTTTTTTGGATCAACCTTGACCGAACCCCAACAAATTCCCTACTAACTTGCAAAATAAAGTTTTTCCAGGAATTTTATATATTTTAGTAGTTTTACAGTGTATCTATAAACAATTGATTGGCTTTATATTTCACATGTAATTAATTTTCTATCTCTACCTACAAAGATCGTTGAATTTTTTTTTTTTTTTTAATGGTATTTATTATTATTATTAAAATGCAATCTAATTTCGTGACGAAACAAATTGACTGTTGCCTCTCACTGTTACTCCCCTAAGAGTCGCGCCTAGAGCAGATGGGACAAACGCGATACTCGTGTGCCTGCACATCTCGAGGGATGCCAGCTGTAGGAGTGACCAGGGTCCTGGAGCGTGGCGTGTTGCAGACGTCCGATAAGCACTGCCCTTGATGGATATGGAAGATGCCTGGAAGGGCCTGGAGTTCCAGACCTCCCGGATAGCGACAGTTTTCACAGTGAATCAACACATGTAAGAAGTGTTAAGTGCTTAAGTAGTTCTGTGCCTCTTAACGTCCAATATTTTCAAGAGAGAGCATATATATATATATATATATATATATATATACCAATTATTGCTCAATGGACTAGACGATTGGGTAGTTTTCCAGGAGCATGTTGATCAGCCCTGCACAAACACTCACTATCCTTGGAGGACATGTGATTTCTCTGTGGGGCTTTTCTCCCTTACATGAATTTTCACCTATTAGATTTGCGGATCTCATGAATGCGTGGGATTTTCGACATTTTTTATGACCAATGGAACAACAGTCCTTCTTCAAACTATTATCGCATCTTGTAAGGGCATAAGGAACTAAGGAACTAAAAGTTCCCGAAAATAAATTGGGGTAACGGAATATGAACTCAGGGTCTTTAGTGAATCATGTGTAAGTGTGCCGTGTCATTTTCTTCAGATCTTGAACGATCACCGAGCTGAAGCAGAAAAAAAAATTTTTTTTTTCTTTTACTGATTATAATCAGTGAGGATTTGAAGAAAATTCTTAATTATGCAAAATAGCTCCGATATGTAGAGCTTTATTTTCTTGGCGGAATTCTGCTGGAATTTTATACTCATTGGAATGCTTGGAGCACTGCTCACACCGATACTCGATGTCTCGTGAACAGCTCCCAGGGGAGTCCATCCTGACGTAATTTCTTGTTTTTAAGTTCCTCCTCCTAAGTTGTTTATTCACGCAGGGCAAGCGCAAGCTGCATTCTAAAAAGACTCCGTTTTCCAGGTGCCCTCTAACCTTGCCGATTTGTGACCCCTGTGTCGGCGTTCGGGACACCCCTTTGCCATTCATTATTCACCTCGATTCCAACCATTTTATTTACCACCTCTTGAAGTTTATTAAAAGGGAAATAAGATAACAAATACACATGTACAATTGTAAGAGCTTCACTTCTTCCAAGAATAACCTATTCCATTATAAGGAATATATTACTAAGCCACAACTTTAAAATTCCTTCTTCATAAAGACAGCTTCGAGAATTTTATAAAATTGTGTAAATTCATTTTAATCATTTACGAGCGTACAACGATTTTAGTATAAGCCCGATGTGCCTAAGTGTTCCGGAACTGGTGTAAACTAAATCTGCTGTTTTTCAGTGAACCAAACCTGCTTTCAACATTGTAATGTAGACAAAAATATCTCTCTAAAGTAGTTACACTTTACGTGTAACTGCAATGAATTGAGAAACCATTGCTCGATACAGAATCCTAAACAATAGATATCTCAGTGGCAATTACCTCAGCAGTCCCCGCGCAGAAAAAAAACATTAGATATCTGATGAAGTGCCTGGTTCACAAAGCTCTTGTAAATGCTATTCTGTAAATAAAGTAACTGCAGATGAGTGATATTTTGTTCTCATTTCATTATTTATAATTTAAATTAGTTTTTACATTTTAATTACTTTAAAAAAAAAAAAAAAGATTAAAACTTACTCAGAAGAAGCCTATGCTATANATATATTCGTCGGCCTCGGAGGTTGGACTCTCGACACTAGTGCGGGGAATTTAATAACTTATCAGACTTGTCTCGGTAGCATAAGTGGCAAATGCACCGGCCCGGATAGCAGGAGATCCAGGTTCGAGTCCTGGCTGGGACAGTTAGATTTTTTATTCTGTTCCCTTGCACTAAAAATTATTTAAAGTTTTACATATACTAGAAACTGTGAAGATTTAGCTTACGTCTATATTATTTCTATAACACTCCTATCTTGCCTCAAAACTATTGGCTATTCTAGCGCATTTTCTTACAGTTCATTATCACATCAGTTATGTATTTGAAAATGAACCACACATTTGGACAGCCTATTCTACCAAGTTATCATATATTTTTGTGTATCACAAAGTTTCCAGATTCAGCAACTGATCAACAAGAGAAGTTTAAAACATACATTGGAAGATTGTCGTATATTTCAATTCCATGCTGAGATTCATCCTTATGCAATTTAGTAATGCTCGTCTCATAAGTTTATTGAATCATTATTAATTCTACTTTATTTTAATCTTTGAGTCATTATGTTTAGCTATATAATATGTTAGTTATTCGCAATAATTGTAATTTAACTTATTACTTCCTAAAGTATCTCATTTTTCAGTTTGTTTCATCAATAATATTCAGCTAAGTATATCTCAGTTGGTTTTTCTTTTTCTTTCGTACAAAACAAAAACTAATCTACTCTAAGATGATTTTAGTTGGGGTTCGGTCGAGGTAGATCCAAAAAAACACAAATTAAAAAAANTTTATTTTCAAAAATAAATCGGCATATGATAAATTTAAAAATAAAAACCATCAAAAATTAATAATTAGGAGTGACGTAATTTGATAAGAGACTATGCCCAGTTCATTAAGCTCTAGGTTTACATGATTTAAAATAGTAACTAAGATCAGTTGTGGATGAAAATTATTGTTTGAAGGCAAGGGTTTTGGATCCAACAATTAATGCTCTATTTACTATCATGTATTTCTGTGGTTACGTTTGGGATATTTATACATACGTTACATCACATATACATCACAGACATTATTTATTATTTTTAAGTTATTTACATAAATGTGTTGACCAGTTGAGAATCGACCATTAACTTGCTGACAGTGTAAATAATTTAGACACTGGGAATGCGATTCTCTTTCTGGGTCCACTGTAAACTCATCGTTACTGATGAGTGGCTAGAAAACAAAAGGCAGTTAGCCGAAACGTAACCAAATAAATACATTACTGTAGATAGGACATTAATTGTCCAAATCTTTCCGTTGAAATAAAGTTAGTATCTCATAAATGTCAAATTTTTCAAAGCTCTTCAGATAAATATAGAGTTTTTTCTCATAAATATCTTCCAATTTAAAATTATCAACAGTAACAAAATAAGCAAATAAATTAAGTTAACATCTTTTAGTAATATTGCTAGATAAAATATGGCTTTTTTTTTCTATTAATGTTTCATAAATAGTCCGTTGTTGTTGTTTTTTTTAATCAGAATAATTTCAATTCAGAAATTCTAATGAGAATTATTGGGTAAATTATTAGAGCAGCTAGGTTAAGAAAAATTCGCAAGTTAAGAAATTGTATTTAAATTTGAAACCCAGCTCTAATGAAGATTAAGTACTTTGAGAACGTACGGATTAATTTACTTAATAAGTTTCTAATACTTACCACTTTCAGATTAGATTTCAACAAGTAATCAATATTAAGTGATTTTGGATTAGATTAATTCAAATATTGTTTTGCAGCACATTAAATTATTGTTTTCACATGAGTAGAAATTAATTCCTGCCCTAACCTAAGAGTAAAAGTTTTGTAAAGGCACGAAAACTATTAAGGTCCACGTAAAAATGCTTATACAACACAATTTTTTATATAACCCCCTTAAAAATGAACTTATGAAATCAGGTGATTTTTCTTTTTTAACATGGTCTCAAATTTTTGCTTTTCATATTTCAGTACACTTAGAATACATTCATACATATCACAAGAAATTTCGCTGTGTAACTCATAACATTTTATATATTTTTTTGTTTATTACAAAATAAGTCTGTGTTTTGTTGAATTACTGTAAACTAAATATTACGGAAGACCAAATCGTTTTAATATCCGATAGGTAGAAACAAATAATTAAAAAAATTCCAAAACAACCTATCGTGAGTACAACCACAATAGGTACATTACTTTGGATTAGGCTGAAAGAAGTTGGACTCCTGACCTATTTGATTAGTTAGCTTTATATCTCAGATTTTTATATTATATTTTATCCCACCAGCTGCTAATGGTACCTTTTAGTGATAGTGGATATAAATATGCATATAAATAAATTACATTTATAAGAATATTTCAGAATGAATTAAAAACATTTAATAATATAATAAAACAGAAGAGTATTTAATAGGATGAGCATAAATAGGATTTTAGTAAAGAGTTTAGTAGCCCAATTTACCTACTTATAAGCCTGCGATCAATCTTAGCTATTTGGAATTTTCTCCCCATCATTGAACTTTTTCATCTTGTAATTCAATTTATTCATTATTTATTTAATCATTGATTAGGGAAAGTATAAAAACCAGACAAAATTTAATGATTACAACCCTGCGACTGGTGTGAGTAGACCCTGAAGCAATCGATTCTATCCACCGAAGATGGAGGATGCGACTGAACGCCACGTTCGTGACTGTCACTCTCCCCTCCTTGTTTGTGCTACGGTAATCGTCCCTCAAGTCGCTTGAATAGACACAAAGAGCTTACATAAAAATCCATCTGGTTTGATGGAGTCAGTCTCGGGGGACTGCAAGTATTACCCGCACGGCATATCTTCTTTCTGAGAAAAATTATTGGTGGATTCTTATCATCATATGGATATTTATAATATGACATGTAAGCTTCCTATCTTTTCAATAAACGGTCAAGGGAATATAAAAATAACAGTGACTTTCATAAAATAACAAACTTTAAGAAGAACTGTTAATAACCATTTACAGCCGCAGAATTTTACTAGTATTAATTTTTAACAGGATTGTATCCCGTAAAAATTAAAAAATATATTATAAAACTTTATCAATCCAATCCTATATATATTTATACCTAAATGCAATTTTATTTGTGAAGAAAACAAACCAAATTTTCATTAGTTCAAGAAAACATTATAGTGCCTAGATGTGAAGTATAATTTTCTAACTTCTATGTTAGCAGGTTATTTAAAAAAACTAATTAAATAATTATATGATTAAGTCATGTATTGCTGTAAGTAAGGGGAAAGGACTTTAGGGGAAAGTCGAAATTAAAAATCGTTTTAGTTTAGTTAATTGCATATTTAACGGATTTAATATTTAAGAGACAACTAATCCCTGTAATAGTCATTTACAAACTTCTATATCTTAAAATATTTCTAAAAATAACATATATCAAGGAATATATTTAATTAATTTTTAGTGCAAGGGAACAGAATAAAAAATCTAACTGTCCCAGCCAGGAAGATTTTTTATTCTGTTCCCTTGCACTAAAAATTATCTAAATTTANGTACAGTGCATACACAATTAAATTAATTTTTTTTTTATATCGAATTTTTTCTTATTTAAAAATAAACCTCTCCTAATTGTCAAATTTCACTAATCAAGTTTCTCAAACAACAAAAACGTTGTTTTGACTCTCATTTATCTTAACTAAATATCAAGGATTGTTTCAGAGTCAGTGAAGATATCCAACAAAAAAAAATTGGTGAAACAGTCATGAGATTATTCGAGATCTTGAATAGAATGTTTCATGTCTGGTTCATCTTATGGTGACTTTTTCCCCACATGTATTTTATGACTTTTTTTTTATATTTTACTTTATCTTACCATCTGCTGATGGTACTGGTGTATAATGGTGCCGGTGTAGATATAAATAAATTGTGAGCGTAAATCATAATGTATAAAACAATTTTTTTTTTATAAAAGCACAAAAATAAAAGAAGTTACTTAAGATCTTAACTAAGAGAGTCGAGGGGACCTCACCCTATTCCCCTTCCCATAAAACTAGTCATCCTAGTTATAAAGATTATCATCTCTGCTAGTTTTCTTCACATCGCTGATCTTGTCACCTTTAACAAAATTAGCTTCTTCCCTAACTTTCCAATTCATTCATTCATAACTAACGGTATTAAATATTATTCAATTTTATCAGCTTGATGCTTTCCCTTCCCGTCTGACAATCTTTAATTTCTTTCAGGAATGAAGTCCAACCACTTGGAAATAAATACTCCATTGGTTTTTTCTTGTCAAAAAACGGGAGAGCTCTTCATTCTTCTAAGTTATACTTTTAAATATCTGCCTTAGATGAATTTTTCGTCAAAATTTATAAATATATTTATTTTTTTCGTAACAGAAACATTCAGAGAGATATAAACTTTACACTTAGTTGTCCTAAGTGGCACGGTGTTGTTTTTCAAAAAATCATTTAAGTAATTTTTAAGAAATTCAAAAGCGGATTTTGATTTCGCAGTTTTAAAATTTTTGATCTACTAGATCACAAACAACCACTGACCACATACTAAGAAAGATAGATGAAACTCTTTATGTACAATATACTTTAAACTCATTAAGTACAATCATTTATTAAAATTAAAAAACTGGTAAAGTGCATTAGCTTGATTTTTGGAATGAAGAAAAGTCTATGTTAATCCAAAAAAATCTAAAATGCAGCTCTACATTATAATTCTGCATAGCAATGTAGTGAATTACTCCTTCATTAGGAAAAATATAAAACAGTACATAATCTTTGTTACGTCATAATTTCCATCACTTTCACATATCGATAGACCAACTTATGAGACAATTCTTCAATCGAAAGACCATCATGAAGGAAGAGAAACCCTAAAATACTTATGTTACTCAATTTCAATGCAGGTTCACCATCATTCAAAAGAACTGCAGTGTCTTACATTGGAAATATTGGGTTATTATTATAATCAGAATGTTTCTACTGGTAATATGGTGGTCATTTGTTCCTTGAATTTTGGTATATTAATGTAAATATTATTGATAAAATTAGTCTATTTTACAACAAGGAAAATAGTTTTATTAGAGTTCTACTTATATTATGTTTAGTATTATAATTTTAACTAATTTTTAGTAATAATAATTATACTTTTGTGTTTTTACATGGGAGAATTGATAATTATTCTTTTGTATGCTATTTGAAAAACATGTTGTTTCTTGATAAGTTGAATGATTTTAATTATATTATATTAATTATAATTAGGAATTGTTGAATGTATTTACTGTTTGAATGTATACCGAAGGAGGTATTATAAATTATATATGTTTGAACATGCAGTAGTACATTATAATAACATGATAATTTCCGTACATTTTCGCGTCCTTCTGGGATTTTTTAAAAAGTTATTTGTATAGTTCTCATTCACTTTTTACTTTTAGGTTATTATTATATTTTAAGGTCCTTTTTCAGGGTCCTTATATTCCAGGATATATATAGAATATGAAAAAAAAATTTCCTTAAAATTAATAACATTTTATATCTATATTACAATGTCATATCACAGCATTATTCAGGCAAAAGAATGTTTAATAAAATATACATTGCTCTATGAATTGTATTTATACATTTCGGAATCATTTATAGTTGTAATAATTATGGACGATTTTATGATTGACATTTGATTGACAAGAGCTCTCAACATACACTTGGTTACATACAAATGAGGTGAAATCAGAATCATGGAAGAGTGAAGGAAATATGATAACACCGTCACTGCTATATAGTGACAGGTTATAATATGAATGTCTGGCTGGAAGTAATTATAACTGTATACAAGTATGTACTATTCTGACTGATTTCGTTTACTGTAGCTGTCATGTCGACGACGAGTAGTGCGAATAGAGGGCAGCGGGGGAATAACTATATGCAGAACGGAGTACACAAATGCTCAGACTAGCCCGCGTGGGTTCCCATAGTCGACAGAAATCAATCACCAAAGAGATCCATCAAATCAATTCCTGGTTGATAAATAATTTGGCCCTCTTCACTTGTTCCTTAGTAGAAATATCGATAACCATCGATATTTCCACTTCCTGGTGCACCAGGTCATGGAACGGTATAATTTCTAATTTGTTTCGTATATATGGACATATATGAGATTAAATGACGTATTAAATGTTATAGGAGGGATCAATGGGCATCAAAATAAATACTACTATATTGAACCAGGCTCTAGACTATTTCTGAATGCAAAAGTGGGGAAGTACTCTGTCATCGTAGTTATATTCCTAAATCTCCTAATTGGTAAATAATTTCAAAACAATGTTATTGAACATAAACTTTACATGTAATAACAAAATAAACGCAAATTACCATTTTATATTTTTAGACTCTGAGCGCTTTCAAATGTATGTATGAAATACCTTCATGAGTATGTCATTGCTAATAAGAGAACACACACACACACACACACACACACACACATATATATATTTAATATTAGATAGATATAATTCTAGAAAGGAATCACACATTGTTATAAAAAATGGCTCTGTATATTTTTTTTAATATCGATTTTCTAAGGCAAGAAATGTTAATTTGAATAAGAATATGCTTTTATATTGAGAAGTGGTATATATAGATATATATATTCTTCCACAAACATTTTCTGCACGTTAAATATTTAAAATTACCTCTAAACAATGTAATACTTCTCTGCAAAAAGTGTTTCCAACTTTTCTCTTCCTTCTCATTATACCCAGTTTTCCAACAGAATATAAAGAGAATAGTTTAGTGGAAAAAGCACTCAAACAGGCTGTAAAAGAATATCCTGGTTGAGAAATTACCCTCAATTCTCTGAGGCAATTTTGCCTTATCCCACTCGGAAATGAGTGGAGAGAATGAAGTTTTAAAAAAATCAGATGCTCTTATTCCTGGGAAGTTCAATTTCTTCTGCAAGAGATGGAGGCACTCGTGGCGTGGGGCTCCCAGAGGTAGAAATGTGAGAAAGGTGACCATTGTGGGGAGAGGAATAATTCCTTTTAACTTTCATTTTCCACCTTGAAATACACTAATGTGAAACTCCATGGGGCTGAGGAAAACAAAGCAGATTTTGTTAAAGAGTGGCAGAAATGTTAGTAAATGACTAGTTCTGATCTTGGTCCCAGAAGAGGTCTAAAGGAACCTCCAAAAGGCCAGTAGTACAGTAAGAGTATATACCGCCATGCTTACATGTTTAAATTCATGTATTTTATAAAAATTTTAATAATTTTATTAAACATAAAATAATTAAAATTATTGTTTACACCTAACTTTCCAATTCATTCATTNAAAAAAACCATATTTTTATCCCCTTAAGCCATTTTTGCTAGTTTATCATAATGTATGTGGATGCATAGGATTGCAAAATTGATACAATTTTGTGAACACTACAGTTTGCACTGTATGATGGAACACAATAAAATATTTAAAAATTAACGACTTTTGAAAAAATAAGAGCTTCATTATAGTCTATAATCATATTTTATAATATAAAACATCTGATGCTTCTGGAAAACCATAAAAAAGGAAATATCTGTATATATATTATATATGTTAATATATACAGCAAGCGGCTATGGTAATTCCAAATCAATGGGACAAGGAGAAGTGACTGTGTGTATACGTGTATCGTATATTATTTTGTGTTTAAAAATTATCATCATACCTTATTTTTAGTTTCTCTCTACGTTGGAATGGCGATTGGAGAATAATTAAAAATTGATTCCAATGTGTTTCAGTGGGAATAGTTCGATTTTTGAGAAGAAATCTGCGGAAATAAAATTTCTTTCATTGGAATATTGTAAAATGGTATAGTATAGGTTGTAAAACCCAATTGGATTGATCTTTACAGAAAATTACACCAATACTCCATCAGAGTCGGAAAGAGTACAAAAAATCTAGGTAACTCCAATTGTATTTTATTATCACTATCGTTACAGTTAGTTATTTTAAAGAAATGCATTAGAGTCAAAACGGAATATTTGGTAATACATATTTTAAGCTCTATTCGTAAAGTTTACGAAGAATGAAAATTGTATTTAAAAAAGTGTCATTAAACCGGTTATAAAATATTGAAAAAATATTTGACGAACAATAAAATATAAAAACACTTTAAAACCATTTAATATGCATCCCTTTCTCAAGAGCTGATGGGCCTGTAAATTATTCATTGCAAGAAGAATTGATAAAGAATATATATTAATAATTTAATTGGTAATAAATAAGTCATGTGTGTCGCTTTGGTGGGGGAGGGGGGGATTCTGGGTAAGTGGAAGCCTCAGGGACACATTTAAGGGGTAGGGAAAAAAAATCTGGTGGTTAGAGAACCGTTGGTTAAAATTCATAACCTCCACTCCTCTCTGGCTGGCAGAGTCGGAGATTGGAAGGGATAGTTGACAGAGGGAGCGGTCAGGAGAGGAGAGAGAGCCTTCAATAATGCAGGTGGTCCCTAGGGGTGGAAGAGTCCTCACCAAGCACACACCCACACACATACAAACTCAAGTAAACAGGCACATACGCGCACAGACGAGAGGAGTCCCGAAAACTCAAGGCGTCAATCAGAGGGCCGTGTTGGGTCCCTTGTTAACACTCCTCTATCTCTCCTTTCACTCTTATCCTCTTCTCTTCTTCCACCCAATCACTTCTTTCCTTCTATCAAAGATGCAGAGGATCGGGTGATCGAGACCCTCTTCCTCTCTTACGGTTTGTTTTGTTAGGTACACACTCATTCTTCGGGAGCCCTTAGCAAGGCTACTTCCCCAAGTTGCTGACTCCTTCTGATTTATCTTTTACGGGTGTTTTTGGAGGAACTCCTACAAGAAATTACGATGGAGAGACATTCGTCTTTACTTTTACTTTCTCGTGAAGCTTGAAAAAAAAGAAGAAGAAGAAAAAACGTTGTTCCAAGCGATGAACTTAAACAAAAATTAAAATGTATTGGAAATAATTTTAAAAGACACTATCGCTTCATATACAATCAAGTATCAATCAACGTTGGTTCTTTGGGTTTCTTCGTGACTTTTAATCTGCTTCGTTGATTTTCAACTGTTTTTGGGGGAGGTTTTCTGCTTTGTAGTCCGTATCTTAGTTCGTGTACCTGTATCCTGGAATATCCCCTTATTAAAGCACGTAATCCCCATGAAAGGCGAATTAACATCATAAACAGAACAAATTATAATGTTCGTGAAACGTTCTGTTCATTGAAAAAATAGTTTTAATCGAAACATAGACACAGCGTATAACTTGCATAAGGTTATTTACTGTATGTAATTTAAAATATAAAACTATTCCACAAAATTCAATATAAAGAAATGTAGAACCGTCTAAATAGAAAACATATGTGAAATCTGAGATCCTTAACTTTCTTCTTACATGAAATTAGTTAAGCATTGTAATTGTAAAGAATGTGACTAAAATTTATAGAGAATTGACCGTAACGACGTTGTGTAAAACCCAAATGAAGTCAGAGTCAAATGACACAAGTTTCTATTCCGGCAATGGTGCGATAATTCCAAAACATATTCCAAGTAGTAGTGAATTCCATCCTCAGAATTTCATTTTATCACACACGATTTTTTAAGGTCGAGATAAAAAAATTGTGGAAACCCTAAAGACCACTCTATGCTTTCTAGCGTCCGAAATTTTCTTGAAAAGGTACCATATTTGGAATTTGTGCTTCTCTATGCAAACGGCGTAATGATATAGTTAATAGCTGACATAGTTTAAGTTTAGTAGTTTAAAAAGAGACCGAATAGAAAAATTGTTTACATCGTTATTTGTTTGAGTTAAGAAAATAATTAAAATAACATATTTTGAAATAAGATTTCCTACTATTCTTAATATTGGGGAATTTTTAACGAATTTTGAAAGTTGAATGCCTCCCTCCATCTCATTCATCCCGGTCTGTCTAAAGTAAGCCTCAGGGAATTTAATTCTTCTTTTATTGACCTTTACGAATTTCATGATAAGAATTAGTCATATGTATATTATATATTCGATCTTTTATGGTCTGCTTAGTTTTCTCAGTAAGGGGCGCGGTGATCTTGATGTTAAGGTACTTCAATCATAAGCCAGAATCCCCGATTCAATGCTCACAGTGCTCAGTTTGTTTTGTTTTTTTTTCCCTGTGCTTTTGTTTGTAATGACCCCCAAAGGATTCCTGGGGTGCTTCTAGGAAATACCCAGCCCTAATTGGCAACCATTCTTCAATGAATAGGAATAATCAGGTGACTGGATTGGTGTGCTGACCATACGCCTTCTCTAGTAAACCGTGGGTCAAGAATAAATATATACCTTAACATGTACATCCTCCCTGGGCCTATATGGCATGTTACTGGGTTGTATTTTTTTTCTTTTACGTTTTTTCTTATTTAATAAATTTTTAAATGCTTTAATTCATATATTTTAATGACATTTCTGCACTATTGTATCGAATAGGCATTTGCAGTAGGCACTAGAAAGCCGGATTGGTTTAGCATGTAGATCCTTCGTGTTAGCACTGACTGCTGTAAATTATTAATCACACGTCTTATGATCCATTCATATTGTTATTAATCATGTCAGATGGGTCACATGGACGCTTATAGAAGCATATCATGGTAGTAGTGGAGAAGCCTTCCCGCCTGCATAATTAGTTGATCATTCCACCATGACTAGTCCAATCTGTTCGCGAGATAGTAATTTTCTATCACTATACCAAGACACAATACAATGTTTGTATGCACAATTCTGTCTTAGAATGAAAGAATCGTTTATAAACTATAAGAATACACAAATAGAATATATTAATTATCTTTTGCGTTTTATGCTGATTTCCCCGATTTTTTATAAGGATGGTATTTCATTATTATGATAATTGTCTTTTACAAATTGTAAAGAACATTCCCAGATAGTTTTTATCAAAAATAGTGAAACTATTGTCAGTCTACAGTCTACAATCTGCAGTAAAAAAAATCTTTTCGCTAATACACAACCATTTCTTGACCAAGCTAAAATGCATCTTTCATAGGTGGAGTTCTGAAAGTAAACGAAAAGCACATGACTTTCTCTAAGTTTTACAAAAACTGTACTGTGAACTGTTCCTTCGAATTTGGTTATTCTAGGCACATTTTATACCACTGTCGAAAACAACATTTCCGCTCTGTAGGAATTAGTGATAGCTATTTGTCTTTTAGCAGATATACCGTAAGAAAATCAAGCTCTTCACTTTAATACTATGACGCGACTTAAGAATAACTAAAAATTATATAAAAAATCATATAATATTTTTTTTTNTATTTAGAACTGAAAGAAAATAAGATAATTTTATGTTGAATGATATTTTCCAATAATTCGTTTTAAAAGTGATTATAGATTTGTTAGAAAGAATTTTTTTTTTGCTGGGTTAGCCTCCCTTGCAACCACTAAGGGTCATTGGAGGGAGGGGCTATCTACAGGTTGCCACCCCATTCTAAACACCCATGGCTCAGGACAAGCTTCTATATTATAAATAAAAGATTGACCTGGGCGGGATTTGAACCCGCGGCGTCAGGATTGCGAGACCCGTACGGACCCCCTGAGCTAGCCTGGCGCCCCTCATATAATTATTAAAATATATAATTTCTCATTCACCCACACAAACACGCATACAGTATATACATATATCGACAAGGCGGGATTAGAGCCCGCTTTGTGATTTAAAAAAAAAAACACGGGTTCTAGTCCGTACTCAAAGCATTTATTCTTCAAAAATTTTTATTGCAAATTGTATTATAAGGTTCTCAATTATTATTAAGTATTGCAAAAAAACAACTTACAAAATACAGTATAGACCTACACACAGCCATTTTAAAGGGGGGACAAAATTAACCAACTTTTCACAGATAACCATGAGGAGGAATTTAAATCTGAAACGCCTTTATAAATTATAAATCTTTTTAATAAAAATCTTACGACTATCTGTTAAGCTTGGTCGATCTTAATAAATAACACACTTTCGAGAATGCATTAATATATCACATGAACTGTAAAGAATTTTTAAAATGATTTTTTTTTTCTTTTTTTTTTAAATAAAACTTTATGATTAATATACTATATACACAGTATAAATTAATTACAAAAAAAAGAAAAGGAGAATTAACAAACAAGAAAAATAAATAGACAAATAAATAAAATAATATAAATAAATCAAGTGCAAAAAAAAAAATTTTTAAATACTAAAAATGAGTTTTCTTATATCAAAAATTCCAATTTTACTTACCTACTCATTC
>KZ807139.1:504480-527945 GCA_000696205.2 Oncopeltus fasciatus
TATATATATCAAAAATAAAATATTATTAGATTGCTACAAAGAATATTAAAAAAAGGTATTAATTAAACTATCACGAATATCTCATCTCTCAGTCTGTCTTAGTACGAAGGACTTGATTGGCTCAGAGCACTGTCTGTCTCAGTTAAGCTACTATTGGAACAATAAATACTTAATAAGACGAGGAGTGCCCCTACAGGACACTTGTTAAGTAACATATCATGTAAGGTGATGGCCAGTCAAGGGGTGGGTGACAAAGAGATATAAGGGTGGGTGCAGTGGGGGCGCGGCGAAGCGGATCCGCATATGCCAGAACCACCTCAGACCTCGCTGCACGCCCCCCCCCCCCCCCCCCCACTGGTGTTATACAATCGAGGGGCTCGTTCGCGAACGGGGGCTTTGTTCGCAATTAGCCCGAACAGATGGGAGAGGAGGGATGGAGAGGGTCGGGGCGGTTTTTGACTGCACGGCCAGCCTGCGGCTAGCCGGCCGTGAAGTCAATCAGAAAACAGTCATTCAGAACAAGGCTCTCCTATAACAACATGTTCCATATGGACAAGTTAGTGAGAGAGATATTGAAATTAAAAAGTCCTATATGCAGGATCAATGTGAACTAAACGGATAGACACAGACTGAAGACTGGTTCGAAGAAATGGAAAAGATACAACTTACATATGACACTTACATACCTGAATGTCTTCTTTTAAATAGGAGTTATTTTTCAAATTGTTACAGAAAATTAACAGAAAAAAATACCTCCTACTGTTCAATTTTTGACGAGCCACTAATAATGATGATATATCGTTCGTGCCATTTGGTCTTTCTCTTTGGGAAGGGAATTGGAATATCCTTGCCTTTATCAATTAAGTCATATTTCTGGGTTCATCGTTCCTTCGATCAATGATGACCAATCCTATTTATTGTCCCTAAACTTTAGTAATTGAACAACTTATATCCATTGTATTATATATATTTTTCTGTTATTTTAGAGACAACGAAGATATTTTCGAGTATTTAATTTTCAGTTTCAGCTATTTCGTAACTAACCAAACCATCAATATTTATGATACCAGACGCCAGTGCGCGAACTAACTTATTCCTAGATCGTGATCAAACATCTTTATCGGTTGCTGCAAGGTGGCAATTTAAAAAAATTTTCATGATTTGCGTTTTATAGAATTTTAAATGTGTTATTCACCAGGAATTTGTTCCTGATGAATGTTTTACAGATTCTGAACTCTACTGCGAACAAATAGAAATATTGTATGCGATGTTGTCGAAGCGTGTTATCCTTACTTGATAAAAAGGAATTTTATTCCTACAAGGTGATGCTCGTCCTTGCACTTCCCGTCGTGCCAAAGAAAAGTTTTAAGAAGGATTCGATCTTCTGTCACATAAACTACATAGTCCAAACTACATGGTTTAAATTTTTTTTTTCCTAATAGGTTAGTAAGAGTAAAATAAGTTGTAAGTGGGTTTCATTTATATGCAAGACTTTGCCAATGTTTTTTACTGGCATTGTTTTGAAGTTGTAGTCCGCTGTCCCTGGGGGTCCATATCTGATGATTATCCCACAGGTACTAGTCTCATCTTGTCGTAATAGAGGAGCCTTCAGTAGACACCCAATACATATTATGCCCATGGAAGTATCCAACTCGTAAGAACAGGAGTTAGCGATTCTTTAAGTTTAATATCATTCGAAACCGCTTCCAATATTCTACAAAACCACCTAGATGCCATTCAGCACTGGTGTAGCAAATGGAGAATTAAGATAAATGAGTCCAAATGCGTACAGGTCAATTTTCAACTAAGAAAAGATTCCCCCTCTAATGTCACATTTAATAGTATACCTATACCCCTCCTTGATTCAGTCCGTTACCTTGGGTTCCACCTTGACTCACGACTTAATTGGAGCCAACATATAAAAATCAAACGACAAGAACTCAACAGGCGCTACGGACTCTTATACAGACTAATAAACAGGCATTCACAGCTCACAACAGAGAATAAACTGACTCTATATAAAACACTAATACGACCGATCTGGACATACGGTGCAGAACTCTGGGGTGCCGCTAAGCCTTCCAACATCCAACGTATTCAATCCTTCCAATCCAAAATCCTAAGAGTTATTGCAAATGCTCCATACTACGTCTCGAACTCTACCCTACATCAAGATTATAATATCCCATTCGTCCAAGACTTCATCTCCACTCGCTTCACGCTCCTCCACTGTAAACTCCAATTTCACCCTAATCCATATGCCCAGTCCCTGTCATCGGACTCCAACCCCTATGATCCACCCCGACGACTAAAAAGAAGATGGCCCCGTGACCTCCTGGGGACATAATCTGTAAATAAATTGAGAGTGGTGTCATTGGTCACCTTCTCTCCTCATGTGATTGATATTGTAAGTCATTTTTTTTTCTCTAATTCATTGTGGTGATCAAATTACAAAATGTTTTAATTTAACAGAATGTAATAAATAAATGAAAGTTAAAAAAAAAATCATTCGAGCACTTTATTTAGTCCATACGTATTATATATCCATACTAGGCGTTCTTATAATCATGGTAAAACTTAGTTTAGGCCTAGAGGGATAAATAATTAATGTAACCACGGGATGTGAGAGTTTCAAGTCGGCATCAAAACAGCTGATTAATTATCCCGTAACACTTGAGATAAAGAGCCTAGCTGGAAACAATACACTCCCTCGGCCTGGGAAAATTTCATTAGAGCTCGACCCCTCGGAGCTTTTCAGTTCCAATCCTCGGTCTGCCGAATGACGTTTAATTATTTAAGGGCCCCTACTATTTAGGCCTCGGGGAAGGCCGCAGTTCCCCGCGGGAGAGATAAATCTCCCTCCAGAACGGAGTGTGGAGGAACCCCCCACCACCCTCTCTCACTCCGGCCCCAAAAATCCAGTTTTCATAAACAACGGGGAGAGAGAGAGAGAGAGGTGCCCCCCTGATATACGAGCAGAGGTACACCTGATAAATAGGTCTGCCTGCCGTGTGGGCTGTGTGATTGGATTAGGTACGGTGGGGCGTGTGCCTCTCTCTCTCGGCAATCAACAACCCTCAGTCTAATTGTCAGCGGGGGATGGGGGGTGGTTCTATGTCCGAGTGACCTGGACGTCATCAGTCATCACCATAGCTCTCTCTCCGATGGGTGGGAGGGCAGCTTCTTTGGGGTCCGCTGGAGAATCTACATAAACTCTTAAAACGTACTCTAAGATGATTTAAGTTGGTGTTCGGTCAAGGTAGATCCAAAAAACACAAGTTTAAAAAATGTATTTTTTTAATAAAGGATTATCTGCCAACGTTTCGGCTTACATTGTAAGCCATCTTCAGGGCTATCATGAAGATGAGAGAGGACNGAAACACTTGCGGTTGCGATATATATAGTAAATAGGAAAAGGTGGGATAAAGGGTGTAGTGGACACACAAAAATAAAAAAATTCAATGAGCAAACTTTCCGGGGAGACTTCTCGCCCAGTATCTCTTCACTCCTCTCTGACGAAGGGCGAGAAATCTCCCCGAAATTTTTACTCACTGTAATTTTTTCTTTTAGTATGTTTAGTACACTCTTTTGTCCACCTATACATACTAAGTGTGTTTATGTGGAACAGGTGGGATAGAGAGTGCAGTTCACACACAAAAAGAAAAAAATCTCAAGTTCAAAAGGAGAGTTTTTTGACCGTAGATATTATTATTAGATGATTTTAGTTTTAATTACCTTGACCGAACCCCAACTAAAATCATCTAATAAAAAATCACAAGGAGTAAAATTTTCGGGGATCACTCGCACTTCGTCAGTGAGGAGTGAAGGGACACTTCACCTGTTCTTGATTACTACATATTTCAGCCGCGTTTCATTTTGTATATATTTCCTCTAGCGTCCGTAATTTTTAAAATAATGAAACATTATTATTTAATTGACGTATTCAAAATGGCCGTGGTTATCATAGAGAAAGTGGGATGTGGGTGTCGGTCCCAGGAGTCAAAAAAATGTAGACTAAAATGCCGAAAGCTTCGGAATATTTAATTCCTTCTTCAGGAAGAAAGAATTTAATTCCTTCCTCCATCGCGAATACGGACAACGGATCTTTATTTTATATTCCAATGGAGAAACATTATGGACAAAGCCTCTGAAGAAGGAATTAAATATTCCGAAACAGTCGGCGTTATAGTCTATATAATTTTAATCGGAGACCGACACCCACTTCCCAAATCCTTTGTTATTCATTTAAGTTTAATACAATTAGCTAAATACTGCTAATTTTGCAGTAAAAAAAAAAAGGTTAGAAAAAGAGGAGTCCGGCAATTTTTTATACGTACATATATAAATATCAACTTATCTACTGTAGAATGAAGACCGCCGGGGGCACTCTCCTATTTAAATTATTGTATAACTGACTAATTGCTTAAGAAACACTTCGTCACGCATGAGCTGCGTCATTCGTTTTGCTTTATAGACCTGGGGAATCAATAGTAGCCTAATGAATACACTTATATGATCTTGGCCAGACCACAGAGATCTATATTTACCTACGAATTAGGAGGTCATAATTAGAAGAACTTGGAGTGGCGGTTTACCTATGCTATACATTTTTGTTTTAGAGTTTATAAGCCGAAATTTTTGCCTATTTAGCAGATTTCCCATAGAAAAATTAAGCTAACCCACAACTTATTTAGTTTCACTCATTAATGAACGAATTTTTCATTCTTCATTTAAATATAATAAATATAAAATTTTTGCTCCTCAATTGTTTTACTTCAGTAAAAAAATTTTTTTTTTCGCNATTAATAAACTCCCAATTGTTTTACTTCAGTAAAAAAATTTTTTTTTTCGCACCATCGAAAAAATAAATCTCACTATTAAGTGCATTAACATATCGTTTTTACAGAAAAAAAAATTAATATTCCGCTAACTGTTATTCATTTCGTGATGTCAATCTTAAGTTGCTCAGCCTTTTGAAAGAAAAGAAAGAAAGAAAAAGAAATTTCATTCTGGGACATAAGTCTCCTTGAATAACAAAGATGTCACAGCTGACAGTATAGCTGATTCTTACCTAGTTGCCACTATAAAAATAAATAGAACAAATAAACAATAGGCTAATATTATAAAATATTTTGAACAAAACTATGATAATTTACAAGTACAAAAATAAAACAAATAAGTAATAAAAAATACAATAAAAAATATAGGCACAAAAAGAAAATGAGTGCTACACAAGAAAAAACAATGAAAATCAAAACTAATAGAATAATAATTAATCATGATAAAAATAAAAATTAAGCAAGATAGAGTTTAGTAGTTCCTATACCCAATTTTACAGGGAGGAGATGTTTAAATAGCTGGGATTTAAAGGATGCGAGCGAGGAATCAGTATTTTGAGTAATTTATTAATTAATTTTTTTTCTAATCAAGTGATCTGCCCTTTCCACACACCCATTTTTTTCAGGGTGCTGGGGAGTCTTTTTTCACAAAACTCCGTATAAAAAAAAACAAAAAACAGAAAATATCCGGGATTTTGCAAGCAACAGTGATGTAATCAAGCAACGTTAGGTTATAAGCACCTAATGCACAACTGTTTTGCCTCGTAAAACGTGTACTTAAATTATAAGTGCACTGATATCATCCACCAGCTATACTATTAACCTGGGGATATTTCACTAAAAATTACAATTAATTTTGAATGCCAGGCATTCATTTCACCTATAGTGTATTAAGAGATTAGCATCGCTTTCTTAATAATAATCATTCTCGAAGCTAAAATTAAAAATGAAAAGAACAAATAATGTCAATTTAATTAATGTTATATTTAATTAAATATGGTATTGGTTTAAATCATATATTTACTTATATATAACAATAATTAATTGACTTAATTTATTAATCTACAATTGATTTTTAAATTTTATTTTTAAATTGTAGCCCTTAGAAAGGGGCCTTGTTATTCAAACATTGATCATGTTCCAGAAAGTTATTTCTAACACTAAGGCCTATTAATCACTTCCTCACCGGATAGAAATACTATACTGCACAATTAAATTTTTGAATTTGAGTAAAGACACATCAAATGTTAGTGTTAATTCTCACGGTTGCATTTATGTAATATAAACAACTGACAAGAATCTATTCATTCCTAAAAGCGGTAGAAATAATAAATTGAATTTTATTCAGTATAAATCCATACCCAGAGAAAATGCTTGGTATTTATTAATTAGTTCATTTCCAAGTTAATTCGTGAAATTCGAAAGTCATCCATTACTGAACGGTTTTTGATGTGTGTGTGTATGTATCCGACGTCAGCCTAGGGCGGGCATTTTGATTCCCCGATCACAATGTGAGTAGGATATCCTTCTCTGACATATCCGGACAGGGTTGTGCTCCAACATCAGATGATTTGTGTTCATTTAGAGTGATTCGACAGCCGAAAATACTTAACACGAACCAATTTTTGCCTGTCTCATTTCGCGTCAGATGTGTGCGCAGGGCGATATCCTCTGCCCTTTTATAAGTCTGTTATTCGTTACTCGTAGTAGCTTTTAATGATTTTATCGTTACATATTGATGATTGTTTCGAAAGTATGACAGTTACAGCTCTAAATTCTATGCAATATTTCACGTCACTCTATATACATCAAGTAAGTTTATTGACCAATTCATAACTTTTATTTAGCAATACATATGCTATCTTCTATAGTATAATAAAGAGCTTTATCAAATTGAAGTTGAATTTAAAAAATTTATATTTCAAAATGCATTCGAATTTGTTTACTCAATATAAATACTATGAAGTTTATAGGTTGAAATTTGTTAAACTGCACAGTTAATTTTTGTTGTAATATTTTATTTTTCAATAAAAAAGGCTATATTGCTTTTTAATTTGGCTATTAAATATTCCATTATAACAAATGCATGTTCATTTCCTTTTTCAGTGCTAATTTAAATTCTTTAAAGATTAAAAAAAAATATTAAGAATTTGATTCCTAAATTTTATAAAATTAACAAATAGTTTCTTATGATATGTACATAAAGACCGAAATTTCAAATTGTTATATCATCATTGTTATTATTAATGTACGAAAAAAATAACATAATAGTTTTCAAAAATAATTTTCCAACATGTGTGCTCTACAAACATTCTTACTTATAAAGTGGAATATTAAAATTATCCTCATTATTATAATTTTAATATTCAACATTAATAATCATTGTATTATCTGGTTTTAAGATAAAATTATTCATTATTATTCTTCCGATCTTCAAGTAATTGGGATTTAAATATTTTATTATGTTCGTACATTTATTATTATATCACGATCTGCTTTTCCCAGCTGAAAACTGGTCAATTTTCTTGTTTGAGGATTTTGAGTATGATTTTTATTTTTATATTTGTAACCGATAAGGCTGGCGTCAAGTGATTTCATTTATTTGCTTTAAATAGTACTCTTTTAGAATAGTATGGTGACTAAAAAAAGAATCTGAAGCAGTTGGAGCTAGAGCCTTTTAACATATAAAGGCGGAAGGACAAACTTTCACAAATATATGCTAGACCTTATAGTTTTTGATAGGGAAGTTATATTTATAATGAAGTGGTATTGCAATATACTATAGCAGAGACAAATAACTTCGTATCTTTATCGAATTAACAGAGAAACGGAATATTTTATGAAGTACTTAATTTCAGAGAATTAGGTGTCTTCCATATTTTTAAAGCCAAATGAAAAGACTGTGGAGGTCGACTTAGAGAAGGAATAGTCAATGGGGGTATCCTCGGCCAATTTGTGCCGAACCCTTGCGAAGATTAGAGGGTCGGCAGGCACTATACCTGTGTCACCGCCAGCCTTTCTGTCTGTTTGTTCTGTGCCGGGGTTTATTATTGTTTTTTTCTCCCCCGTGGAACAGCACTAATTTTCGCGTTGTTAGCGGCGTCCTGGAACGAGACCCGACAAAGAGATCTGTTGAAATTGGCCTCCGGTATCCGTTTCCTCAGTCTGGAGGAAGTGGTCGTTTCACGATTCACGTCTGGAATCGCTATTTTATTCTCAAGATTCCGTCTTAGGCGTATGAATGAATGAATAGTCGATCCTGCAGTACTTGCGTAATCCTTCAATTTCTCTATTCCACCGTAATCAAAGACTTATAGAGTTGAGATGCATAAATATTCTAGTTTTAGCAATTATTTTCATGTTTTGGTGCCAATATTTTATTAGTTCTAACTATTGCATAGCATACTCAATATCGTAATACTCGATAGCATACTTGATAGCAATACTCAAAATATAAAGAGAGAACGAGGAATGGAGGGAAGGAGGGGGGAGAGAGAGAGAGAGAGAAGTTATTTCTATGGACAATTAATGAGAGGGAATAGAGTAAAAAATCTATCTGTCCCAGCCAGGACGCAAACCTGGATCACCAGGGACACCGGGACAGTGGTGTAATAGAAACATGGAAACATTCCGGCCCGGCAAGCAGGAGATCCAGGTTCGAGTTATGGCTGGGACAGATATATTTTTTTATTCTATTCCCTCTCATTAATTGTTTAAAATTTACGTGGGATAATAAAACACAACTAAATTAATTGTTATTTCTATGGTTGTATCTTCATCTTCATCTTTGTGAACAATTTCAGTAACTATTGATCTTTAATGAAAAAAAAAAAAAATGCGTTAAGTGAATAATAACTTCATTCCAGACTTCATCTAATTCGAGCCTTTTACATGCCCAGGATTAACCTTCTGGATGAGTGAGGTTAATTCGAGACCTATTGTCATGCTAAAATTGTTTACAAAATCTTTGTCCAACATAATTCGAATAATATATGTATTTGTGCATTTTAAACATATGTAATTCTACAACTAGGCCCTTCTCGAATCAGTGGTTAGTACAGAAGTACTAAAACTACCAGTTGCATGAACACGAAGACGGGCAAGGACTATTCCTTGGAGATGGAGATGGTACTGCGTGTGCCCGCACAGCATTTAGCCAGAAACTCCTTTCTGGAACGACAGGATGAAAATTTAAGTAAATTCCTGAGCATCATACGCTTTAGTACGTGTTTATGAAGTATTATGGACCATAGGTGGAAAAATTGTTGTAATATGTTTGGCAGGAATGACTTCTTAAGGGCAGGCAAAGCAGAAAAGGGTCACTGATTTATTTCCAGAGATCTGCGTAACGAGCTTCCCTGAATAATTCATTTAGGGGAATTGCCCTTTGTATTCCCTTTTTTTATTCCCTTTTCCTCCCTTTTTTTTCTGGAGAACATTTGGCGGAGATTGGAACATGCATCATGAGAATGAGAATGACGTGCAGAGTGTATCTTCCCCCTCCCACCTTAAATCCTCTCTCCTCATTTTTATATCTCCCAAAACTTTCTCTCTCCATTTTAGTGACCATTTATTTATGACTTTTTACACTTATTATGAACTGTTGAACATATACCTTTTTTGACTATTTTGTCTAAAATATCACGTTCATTAATTATTTTAATTGATTCCCATGTATTCCCATTATTTTTTTCCTTACATTGAAGAAGCTAGAATATGATCAGCTCAAAATTATACATACACACACACACACACACACACACACACATACACANATATATATATATATATATATATATATATATATATATATATATATATATATATATATATATATATATATATATATATATATATATATATATATATATATATATATATATATATATATATAATGTATGTTTGTATATGCTCTTGTGTCCGCAAATTAAAATAATGAAACCAAACTTGGTATTTAATAGCTTAAATAGGTTAAAGGGGAGGAAGAGGGGGGATTTGAGAAAAAACAGCATATATAAAATCTTTGTCATTATTTGACATATTATATGTATTATATTATGTGTTATGGAAAAAAAATTATAGAAACCAAACTCGTCATTTAGGATTTTTTATTGGAAATTTTTGTACGAATTAATTTTCGTTAGCAAGCAAACGAGAGGGAATAGGGGTTTATATGAAGACCAAAATTTGTAATACGAATATTTTTGTTGAAGAAAAAATTAATGAGCATACTAAGGTGGGTAATAATAAGTATTATGGGATAATTATAAGGTGGAAAATTTAATATTCTAATGTTTACTTGTTATAAAATAAATTTAAAAAACGCATATGAAGGAAGATATTAACGAATAAAAATTCAATGGTTGAGTACTTCCTCTTTTTTCCTTTTTGGGTAGCTTAGTGGTCACATATTTGACACTCATTATCTTATCCGCTTGAAAGATAAGTGCACATCTATCAAGTTTAATATAATATATATTATCATCGATTATGATCAGATAATAAATGTCTGATATTTACTGAAGATAGTAATCTAACATTTTACTTCCATTTCTATTAATAAGAAGTACTTAAAAAACGTAAAAAAAAAAAAAAAAAAAAAAAAAAAAAAAAAAAAAAAAAAAATGCATACTATATAATGATCATAAACACTTATGAAATATAATATTAAAGAATACAAAAGCCTTAAGATTACATTTAACATATATTTATGCATTTTTTGCGGACCATAATTTTGTCTTCTCTAGTGCAGGATCGGTAAGCATTATATTGTTTTTTAAAAAAGCCGGGTCAGGGTACCAACGTAATGAGTTTATCTTCCTACGGGAAATATGTTGAAATGAATGATAAGGGGAAAACAATGATTAGTTAAGAAAGTCTTCAATTGGGTTAATGTTTCTCCTCAGATGTTCATCTCCTCCAGGTTTGATAAGTTCCACACAAACCTCCAAGGACATCCAAATCCTCTAGTCCTCTCCCTGGCATCCCACGTTCATCCCGACCACCCTCCCCGACGCCTAAAGAGGAGGTGGCCAAGGGACCTACACCAGCCAGTTTAGTTAAATTGGGTTAATAATAGTTAGGTTCAGTTTCTATTTTAATTTGTAAATTTGTCATATATATGTATTATCAATGTGCAAGGGGGAGTCTCATTAATATCATATGGCCCTGGCTGGCGCCCCCCTGAGATTTATTCCAAGTCTCATCTTTAAGAGCCAAGAGGAACAAACATTCCTTTTTACTCCGCACACTTACCGAAACCCCATCCGACTCCTGGGCAGTCTTCTGTGGGATGCCCTACACAGACAGTTGTTAAGGGAGAGAGAGATCGTCCCCAAGGGAGGTTCGAACCGCGGGCGGGTTCACACGCTCCCGTCTAATCAGGTTATGTGCCCATGGATTTCGCACTGCGACTGGGCGTGCGCCGGTGATGACTTCATCCAACCGGAGACATCTGCTGCACCGTTGTCATGTGACTTCCTCCATCCCAATGGCCATGCAGAGAACAATATCCATTAGCATCAAGAAGAAATTAACATTCACAATATAATACAAAATATATCAGTTATATGCCTGATAGAAAATTGGAAAATAAATGATTCCTTCTACTATCTTCACACTTTTTTTGATTGAGAAATGAAATAAAGTCGCACTGTGAATTTGTCATTATCCCTATTGCAATATAACATCCCTATTGTCACATCCGCTGTTTTTCAAGCAGAAAACAAGAGACTGCTCCCGACCCCCAACCTCTTCTCTCCTGGGCGATAGATTACAACGGAGATAAAGAAGAAGAAGAAGAAAGAGAAAATTCCGTCACGCAGGAGTCGCGTAAACGCAGCAGAATTCACAAGTTTCATTAAAGATAAATAAGAGTAAAATACCAGCTTCGTCTTACAAGCTGGAAAAGGCAGAGAGGATATGGCCGGCATTTAACTGTCCGGGAAAGAAGATTGGGGGTAGATATTAAGATATAATCTTAAATATGTTTAGTACTAACCGTTTTTATACAATGTTATGGAACATAAATATCGGATAGAAATATTTAACAAACTAAATATTTTATTAACTTTTTATTACTCAAAAATAATGAAGACATTAGAATTATAAACTTTTGTCTTCCCTTTTTCCCCTAATTCGATTTCAACCAAAATTAATTCCATTAACTGATTATAATAAAATCAAAAGTACTGAATTTGGTTGAAATAATTTTTAAATAACAGATTTCGCTGTAAACCAAGTTACTTTCTTAAATACATTCTTTAATATGCATTTTTGGTAAAAACTTTAAAGAATAAAAATATTATAAAATTACACATTACATGTTCACGTAGGCTTCGACGGTCGTCAGAAGTATTTACCGTTTCTTCTTCCGGGTTGGACCGTGTCAAATTGGTGTTATTTGCCGAGTTTTCGCACATCACATGATGTGCGAAAGCTCGGCAAATAACACCAACTTGACACGGTCCAACCCGGAAGAAGAAACGGTAAATANATTACTAAGTCTAAATACACATATAAAACATTCATTTTTCACACCTCCCACTTTTATGTACCCACATACAGTAGCCTAGATCTTCCACGTTCGAGTATAAAAGTCAACTGAGCATTTGTGAACATTGGTCGATAACTAACAGAAACAACGACTGACGTATATTAGATGTATTATAATTAGTATTCATTTCAAATATTTATATATATATTTATTTATTTATTTATTTAATTATTTATAATAAATAAGAATAGGATGCAGAATATGCCTACAACAAATTTAGAAATACTCTGTGTAATTTTTCCTTTTACGAGTTCTCTATTCTTATTCGTCTTCCTGCTCTTATTTATTATATAGAATCTGGAAGTTTTTGGTCAAATAATTTCGTAAGCTTATTTAGTCTAGGCTGATATTTCGAGAATATATTTTCTCTTTATCAGGGCTGAAAATAGACACAAACAATTTTTACAATTTTAATATGATTACTAATTATAAAATCAATAAAACTGTTATGTAACACTTACATTTTGTCTTATATAAGTAATTAAACATTTATTATTATTATTATTTTGAAATTTCATTTAACTTACATAATAAGTTAGAAGTAAGAGTTAAGTCTTGTACAACCGCACATCGAAATGTAACCTAACTAATGTAACCTACCCTCTATATCAACGTCACCATAGCCAGTACAATAGTACTTTAAACAAATACAGATATATTCATAATTAAGTAATCTAATTATAATATTTAAATAAAGCATTTTTTTAAATTTAAACAATTAATTAAATATTTAATGGTATAAATTAATAATTGAAGTGGTAACTAAAAGTATAATGTTGCACGTAATGTGAAAATATAAATATAATTTTATCAATGAACAGATAATCATAAAAAAAAAGTACACAGGTAACTAAACAGAGAATGTGGACGAAAACAACAATTGTTCTTGACTAGATGCACAGTTTTTGTTATCACAGTATTGTTAAGCGTAGTTTTTTTTTTTTTGTATTTATTTTTCCACATAGTTTACTACATTCATACTTCTCATATCACATTACAACTAGTTATGGCAATTCTATATAATATTATTGTTAATCATTTNGTGATAAATAATGTTTATTTAATAAATAAATAAACAGTTATAAATACTCATACACATATATCTGTTTCTTTATATTTTTTTGTAAAGGCCTGATTCTTTTAGAATGCAGATAATTTTTCCAGTATTGCCCTTATTATCCCCTAGAGCTGAGTGTAGCTGTCTTGGAAGATTGTGAGACAGGAACTGCAGTTGGTGGGCTGGGCGATCTTCGATGATGTGCTTGACGCTGAGCGGCGTGTCGCAGATTGTGCAACACGGTGGTTACTCCTTAGTTATAAGGTGGTCGTGTGTAAGTTTGGTATGCCCTATTCTCATCCTAAATGGTATATTATCATTTTATTTAATATATTTTCCACGTGGCGTACCAAGTGTTACGGAACCTTTTCGCCGAATAAACAAATATCATGGCTAGCAGCTGTAACTGATTAGCAGCTCTCTTGGGCCCCAGAAAAACTCGTGAAAGCGCGGCCCAAATCATTAAAACGATCCTAGATCGGCAGAGGAGAAACTCTGGTACAAGAGTCGCGAAGTACTCTCGTCTCTCGGGCCGTGACCGCAGAAAGCCCTAAAGAAAAGTGCGGTTTTCTGAGACTGCTGGACCAACAAACAGTGTCTTCCTAGCGAAAGAGGAAACGGGGCATGGAGCTGTTAAAGGAACGGATTAATTACCAATAATACATAAAAATAATAATAAATGTTCAAGTTATAAAGAGTTTTCTTTTTCCAGAAGTCTTATTTACAAATTCAAATTCGAAACAAAAAGAAGAAAATTTAAAAAAAAAAATTACCTTTATATATTTAATGATGAATAAGAACATAATGTTAAGAGAGCAAATATTAATCATTCCAAAAAAATACCAAACATGATGATAAACGTAATAATACGTTAATTTTTAATACAAGTTGGATATTGTATTATTACCGTATTAAAAGATTATTATAGCTCATACTCACTTTAATTTTTTATTTTTAACACTTTATTTATGAATTACATCCTACACAGCGTGCATTTTGCAATTAGATCTTAAAAGATACAATGAACATTTACAATTAAAATAATGACTCACAAAATAAATTTATATATATCACGATCTGCTTTTCCCANCTAAAAACAAAAAAATATATATATATATAATTGGAACTGTAATACATAAATGTTTAAATTAAAGTATACTTCGCTTGATAGAGAAGCTGCTCAACGGCAGTACTCCGAAATCACTATTTATAATTTTTTTTTTTTCTTTTTTTAAATTATTATTAGTGTTGGCAATGATGAGATCACGCGGCCATTTCCTATTGAGGCGACGTGGTGGATTATCAGGATGGGTAATACAAGATAGAGTTTGGGCTAAAGGATTGGGATGCATGGAAAGGTCAGAGTGAAATTTATTAAAACGGGTTGTAATAACGTCACTTTAAATTGAAATTGAATTCATTTATTTTATTTATATTCATATCTTAGTTTAAAGGCTCTAATCTAAAATTCACTTCAGTAAATTCACCTGATATGATTTCTTTATTTTATTGTGATTCCTATCTCTACTATCAACGAATATAAAACGTTTGTTTTAAGTAGCTCAGTATTATTATGAAGGATCAAAATTAAAACTTAAATTAATTTTTTTTTAAATCAAATATTCACAGAAAACTAACCAACTAAGATAGTCATGAAAATGTGATCCAGGTGACGCGACGTCCCCTCTCTCCTTAATGATAGCCCTGTAGTAAGGGCTTACAATGTAAGTCCTAACTAAATTTTTATTTATCTATTGGGATTTATATTGAATCCCAATTTTTATCGGAACCTGCATTTAACCGCCACGAGATGACACTTCCAATAGTATAAAATCTGTTCATATGTTAAATATAACAAAAAGTAACATTTTCAGAATTAAATTTGGAACAGGAAAGGAAAGGGCAACATTTAGTTCCCCTTCAAGAATCTCTGTTGCCTATCAATGTTTTTTAGAGTAGGAATTATCTAATCTATACATTTCAAATTCAGAAAGATGCGTCAAATATAGTATCATGCAAACCGTCAGTAAATATAGATCCATACATACATATACAGGACTCAATACAAACACAAATCCAAATACATGCCATACATTTCATAGTTGATAAACTATGAAGAATTTCGATAGTCCTGTCATGATAACAAAGAGAAGAGCTGGATTTCTTTCATGGAATTCTATTAAAAGAAAGGGTGACGAATCACGGCCAGCAAATCATACGTTGCAGATGTCATTCGTGAATGTGAATCACGATTCATTTTCAATTACCTGTCTGTTTCGCGGAACTGTGATAAGTCACAGGCGCTGCATGTGTGGGGGGACAGGATACGAGGTCACCGCCAGGTAGGCCGGCTTTCATCAATGAACAGGTCGCCCATTCATGAAGTGTGTGCACCAACTGGCCCACTGAGTGTGCCGACAGACCGGCCCATTATTACAAGCCTGACCTAGGGAAGGTCGACAGAAAAAAGTCACCCGTGATTATCTAGGTAGGATAGGGCCCTTTGATAGTCCTCATTTTGTGTCCAGCGCCGGCTGAGTGTGACACGACACTGCCAGAAAGAATCATTTTCAGCTTGACGTCTGGTGGAATCGTGCCAGACGATAATGTCATTGAAAATTCTTTAGTCAAACGATAGGAGCAGAAAATAACCAGCTGTAATTTTTGAATTTCTCTACACTGTCTAACAGAAAGACCCATTGAAATATATCTATTCAAAGTTATATTTATCTTAATACTCTCACTCTGTAAGCAATTGCAATTTCTAGGTTAACGTTTAAGTTGCCCGGTGAAGGATGATGAAGGAATATGTTCACCGAACAACACAAGAGAAATAGAAGATACTTACCGCATTATCGTACGGTGTCCAATGTTGTCAAACATGATGATGCAAAATCTTCTTTGGGACCAAGATTGGTCGGGATGAGTTAGATATCTAATGCTGGCTTGAAGATATAAGCATTGATTAGCTTTGAAAAGTATATAACTAAGAAAAATCTGTAAGCTTCTTTGTTTGCTAGAGATTTATCTAGCTGTGTTTATTTTTATTGGTTTAACTATTTTAAGCATTATATGATACATATTTTAAAAATTAATTTCATGTTTTTCAAATAGGAATGTTATGAACAATAGTAGTTTGTAGGTCATGTAAACAATTGTTATTTCTTTTTATACTTATTTTTTATTTGATATAGATTATATACTCCAATAATAGGTATTTATTTATGCTTATATTAGGGATATAGGTGTGTTTAAAGACGTATGGGTAGTGTATATTATGATTGTATAAGTTTATTCACCTTATTTATCTGTGTGCTCATTTCAAAATAATCACGATATTTATCGATAGTACAGTATCAGTTAAATGAGTCCTTTTGAAAATTTAAAAACTACTATATTATATATAGGTGGTTCAAAAACAGATAGAATAGCTGGATATGCTGTTGTTTTACCAGTCAATGGAGCTAAAATCATTACCTCCCATGCACAAAATTTGCAGTTTTGGAAGCATTGTCATCATTTACCAACGAAAAAACATGACTTCTCCATGTGCTTCTCCACTTTTCACTGGGAACTGCTTGCTATGATAAAAAAAAAATCCCCAGAGACCCTCTGTTACAAAAAATACATTTGGTACTGAGCTTAAACTGAAAGCAAATAGTATATCTGTGACGTTTCTTTGGGTTCCAGTGCATGCTGGAATTCCAGGGAATGAGAAAGCAGTAAAAATTCAAAGAGACATAGTTGAAGAATAATGTTGTCAAGAAAGTTGTCACCCAGAGGAAGAAAAGCGTATACTGAAGGATATTATCTGGGAAGGAATTGACTTGGTATGCAGTAGATACTGAAAGACAAGAAATTACTGACTAGGAATTAGTAAGTAGCGGTCTACTCGATTGGGATCGGTCACACTGCGTTCTACCTTGAAGAAGTGCTTTGTCATGAATCATTAACTGTAAACAGTATACAGCTCGGGTAATCCTGTTTCCAAAAAAAAAAAAAAAAAAAAAACAGCAGGAAAAAATCTAATCCCAACATTTTTAAATTCCTAAAGGAATCTGGTTTCTGGAAAAGTGATTAAATAATCATAAATATATTTAAATGTAAGAATCTAAAATATTACTAGTAGAGGTTTTTTCTTGGGTTTCGTTCAAGGTTGATCCGAAAAATACAATTTTAAAAATTTTTCGACGTTTCGGCTTACATTGTAAGCTATCTTCAGGGCTATCATGAAGGCGAGAGGGGATGTCGCGCCACCTGGATCAAATGTTTACTATAATGACATTATATTTTATACATTTACATTATATTTCTTGGATCAGCCTTGAACGAATAATCTCTGCGGTCCAAAACTCTCCATTTGAACCTAAAATACTACGTTTCATGTCCCCCAATAATCAAAATAATCGAGGTGAAAACAATTAATTTTCCATTTTGGCGGTAACTGGTTGACCGTCAAGCTCTATGAGGATAGGATTGTCAGAAATTCGGTCTTGGGAGCTGAAGAATTCATTCATTCATTCATCAGTTATGTTTTAGTCGTTGTAGAGCAGGAGTCTCTCTTTCACCATCACCTCATCTGCCCTGATGAAGGCCTGAAATTCAGTCCGAAACGTTGCCTAAAATAAAAATTGTTTTGGTCTGTAACCAAAAACAACAAAAACCTGTAGTTTGTTTTTAATTCTTTAACTACCAAGACTGAATTCCTGACCATCCACTCCTCAATTAATTAACCATTAATATTTCTCTGAAATCTCATTTTTAGCTACTGACGAACTCATCCATCGGTTTGCAAACGGAATCTCAAATATCGATGACTATTGTTTCTTCATTTTTAAAATTACCAACACAAGATTATATAAAGACTCCCCCCTCCCATATTTTTGACTCCTCCTAATTAGGATCGGTGAAGTTTTGAAGAAAGTTTTCAAAATTGCGTAACGGTGAATATATTTATTTTTTTAATAAATAGATGCTTAATCTGCTGATATAAAAATATTAATTTTACTTTAGTTACTGTAACTGTGAGGAAGGCCACCATTTTTCCGTAAATACTGAAGCAATCATTTTGAATTTTTAAAATGCAATTTAATGTTTACTGTCATGTAGTAATTACTTTGCTATTAAATAACATAATAATATTTGTGATGTTAGAAAACTCATAAATATAAGCCATGAGGGTTAATAGGAAAAAAAGACTTAAACAGGTTGTGAAATAACTTAATAATTAAAAATCATTTTATATTAAATTATTTTTGCCCTTTTTTTTTTCCATGTTTTAAATTACTATATTATTCCTCTCAGTAAAATATATGTTGGCGACTGCTGGAACAGACTAGGTGTGGCGTCCTCACTTCTCTGCTATGTCCACGGGAATAGGTTCCCTGGGCTGGGTTTTTCCAAGATGGTCCAGTCTGAGCTCTTCCTGGGGCGAACGGTAGAGCTCGCAGAGAAGGTACGACTGCAGAAAAAAAGGAATATGCATAAATATCCAGATGTAGACATAAATTTAGCATCTTTGTAAGTCGTCAGGGTTACTGTGAGTATGCGATATATATATTTGCCGGAGGCCATGCTAATCTCTATATAGCTCCAATTTTAGCATGTGTACCGCCGAAGCACACCAATTTCATCCAAGTACATCTGATAAACAAAGAAGATCCACCGATATGCCCAACCGCCGACAAACAACTGAATGTCCAACATATCATTGATGATTGCCCAGCTTACCAAACTTTATTTCACTCAGAAGTTCTTGCAAGACAAGTGCCTGCGTCCCAAGGAGACAAGGAAGCCAATGTAGACAAATTGATCATCATTCTATAAAAAAAAAGCTGGAGTATATAAAAAAATTACAAAAAAAACAACAACGAAAAACTGATAATAACTTACTCTTAAATTATAATGCTTTATACTTACTTAAAAATATAAATAAATAGAAATTTATGTGTATTAATAAGCAAATATAGTAATAAATTCTAAGAAAATTATATTATTTACATATTTAATTAAAAAAATGTTAACTGTGGTAAATTAAAGACGCTTCAATTATAATGTTCCACTTTATTCAATGTTGTTCATTACATTTACTTTGAACTCAGATAAAAGTTTATCTCAATTGAAATAAACTAATAACTTTATGTATTAATATGAGTGCTGCAAAATGGTAAAAATCTAAACTGTAAAAGAATGGAAAACAAGGTAAATATCACTTAACTTTAAGCAAAGTTCAACAGTAATAACTGCACAGTTTATCGCCCTAGAACCTGATCCTATCCTATCTTATATTTTCCAGTGACAGGAAAGAATCTATCAATAACTTTAAACATAAATAAATATTGATGCAAATTGTTAATGTGAGTTCTGATTTATATTAATATATAAGAAGTTTTGGGGGGTGAAGCGAAAATGTCTTCTGTCTGATTGTTGATTGTGAAATCAGTAATTTATTAGAAAGTTTCTATTTCTATTTTATTACTTTTATTTATATTATTATTTAAAGTATTTTTTTTCGTTTGCAAATAGTTGATTTGTCAGGTCTATGAAAAGGTTTCATTAATTAGTGGGTTTTTTTTTTTACAGTGATAGCTAAATTTTTTTTAAAAGGAGTTTTTTGACCGTATATATTAATATTAGATGATTATAGTTTGGGGTTCGGTCAAGGTAGATCCGAAAAAAAATACTAATTTTAAAAAAGTGTATTTTTTTTTAAAAAGATTATCTGCCAACGTTTCGGCCTACATTATAAGCCATCTTCAGGGCTATCATGACGGCGAGAGGGGACGTCCTGTCCCTTATTTCTAATTCCGAATTTCTCAGTCATGGAAATGTGAACTTAGGGACAAGACGTCCTCTCTCGTCTTCATGATAGGCAGACCTGAAGATGGCTTACAATGTAAGCCGAAACGTTGGCAGATAATCTTTTTTTAAAATACACTTTTTTTTTTTATTTGTATTTTTTTCGGATCTACCTGGACCAAACCCCAAACTATAATCATCTAATATGCTATAATTTTTATTTTTTATTTTCACTTAATTACATGACTTTTTTTTTTTTTTTAATCTTTGCAATAATCAAATGAAAGAAGACAAGTATATCTTACGGGGTCTGCAGAGGGCGCCCGCCCTTCAAGTACTGCCCTGAGCCTCTGGAGTTGGCAGGCGGTCTGCCCGGCCCGCTTCCCGTTCGTCCAGCCCCTGGAGTACTGGAAGGTCTGGGAGAGGGCTGAGCCGGCCAGGATGGCGATGGCGAGGAGGAAGAGCAACTGGCGGACCCAAATCATCTCTGCTTCTGTCGACAGGGGAGAGAAAACTCTGATTTTACTCCCACTCTGATTCCGACAAGGAGGGGATTTCAGGTGTGTGCAAACCATGGTATTACAGGGGATCCCATATCTCCCTTGTAGAAACTTCCTTTTAGATTTCTCTATGGCCAACTACATTCGCAAGTAATTTCCACATATCTCGTCGCTTAGTGAGAGATCAACACAAGTAGTATTGCATTTAGTAACATCGATTTTAATTGTAGTTATTTTAAAATATATAGTTTATGTAATTTTTACATGGATTCCAAGTCACATAGGCATACCGAAAAATACTGCAGTAGATAAACTTGCAAAAGAAGCAGTTCATGATGGGATAAAAATAACAAAAATTCCGGCGAATGATATCATTGCGAATGCTGCAGTAAAAATTAGTATTATAAATATGTGAACTGACCAGTGGAGACAAATGGATTTAGGTGACAAGTTACGCTTAATCAAAGGTGAAGTAAAATCATGGAATAGTTCAAGGAGAGAGTCGAGACGTGAGGAAGTTATTCTGACCAGGTTGAGGATCGGACATACCCGAATTACCCATGGTTACCTAATGTCACGGGATCCTCCCACTATGTGCCAAATATGTGATGTGAGCCTAACAGTGAAGCACATCCTAATAGATTGCAGAGGTTTCCAACAGGAGAGAAACCAACTTGACTTACCAACAGACTTGACGGAACTCCTTAATAATAATTCGCAACACATAGCAAACTTATTTCTTTTTCTAAAAAATATAAATATTCTAGATAAGATTTAAATTCATAGAAAAATAACACCATATTCAATAATTTGATTTATTGTTAAAATTCTTACAAATCTCTAATTACACAAATCTAAATGTCACTGTGCTATTGAATTAAACCATATATATTCTATTTATAACCAAATCTTATTCAAACATTCAAGAATTAACTGAATAATTAGCTGTGGTGTCTTTAGGTGCCTCTCTTCTCGTGGTCGCATGTCCTCGGCTACTCCCGGCTCTCTGGACCGTTGTTTAGGTCCCGGGCTCTGGAGAGACGCGAGCGCTCTGGTTGGCAGGGGGTGAACGCGTCTCACTTGTAGAGCTACGAAACTATTTACAGCGCACAACATAGCAAGGAGAGCAGCCGGGCGTGGCCGTGGCGGTGATCGGGGGGTGGGGCTTTGGCCGTCTCTTGGACAGGAATTAAAAGAGATTCAAATTCAAAAGAGCTCTTGTCCTAATAATGTTGTTTTTTTTGCATCAATAATATAACTATAATAAAATGAATTATAAAAATTTGAAAAAATAAAAATAAAAATATCTATCTTGCATAACAATAAATTCTATAACGATGATAGACAATAGTATTTGAGGCAATAATGACCCTCAGTGGTTGCCATGCCTTTAACAGAAAGAATATCAGTCAAGTCTGATGACCTGAAATTTAAAAGAAGTCGACAACACAGGTACTGTTTAAACTTAACCTTGATTTCCTATATTTCAGGAAGATGGACAGAGAGTAAATGATGAATCATGTCTTATAGGCTAGAGAGAAAGAGCAATAAACGTATAAGGAATGACCACTGAACCTGACTCTATACTGGCTAGGAATACAAATAAATTCCACCTCTCTTCTTTCCCCGTCAGTTATCTAGTTATATTCATAAATATCTGCCTTAATAATCGTTTAGGTAAAAAACTATTAGGTATCATAAATTTCAGATAATTATATATTGCACCTATTATGTACAATTGTTGTTCCTAACTCAAATAAAACGAAAATATAAATAGCATACATATTTGTCTTCCTCTAAAAACTAAGAATAGGATGTTACAATATAGATTAGATTAGATATTAGTTAAATTCAATTGGTTTAATTTAAGTAATCAATTTTTATTTTATAAGTACATTAGTGAAAATGAGTGGCGGATACTCCAGATTTATTCAAGGGTCAATCAGTCAGTTTACAAACATATTTGATATTTTGGAGGAGGGGGACGCCTACATTAGCTAAAAACAAAAAATAAATTTTATTTAAAATAGGATAAAATTCATGGTTAATGGTCAAATACTCTTCAAAATATTTCTTTAGAAATAAATAATTAATTAGCTATTGTCGAATCTCGTATATTGGCAATGGCTTTATGAAATGTTAAGATGTATACTTGACCTATATTCAGAAATCTTTCATTAGTTTAAATAAAAGGCACTAGACATACTGAATAATGATAAAAAAATATACATTATTTGCTCAACGATCTATCGGTCAAGGTATATTTCATTTTTTTTTATATAATCCTTATAATTAATTTCAGTTATATTAGTGGCAGATAGAGAAAGTACAGAGGAAGCCATGTTTTTGGCAAATTCTGTTATCAATACTTATAACAGGGTGTGTGTGACTGACACTCTTAATTTATTGTTTATTAGTAATTGTACTCTTTTTAATTATATACTATAACTTTAAATGCAAAGCAGAAAACAGATATTATACTGCAACTTTCAATGATTTAAAAAAAATTATATAAATATATAGATAATAAATAAATATTAAAAAAAATGAATGAGGAAAATTTATAGCAGATCATCCATGAATCTTCAAACTGAACCATTTCCTACTAGTGGGATTCTGCATTCTTATTACTTCTGTTCTAACTTGTCACAAATTACGAGAATAATCGCCAACAAGATAAATTTTAGCAGAATTATTTAAATTAAAAAATTTATAAA
>KZ807139.1:529002-541834 GCA_000696205.2 Oncopeltus fasciatus
TATATAGATATATATAGATATACACATATAATGTTACTTCTAATATGAATAGATGGATTTCCTTAAAGAAAATTTGCGGCGGAAACATCCGTCGAAAAGAAACAGCGTAAATTAAGAAAATAGCTTGTAATCATCAAATAAGTACATGGACAAAGGTATATGGCCATTTTGTTATGCCCAACAGAAGAAGTCAAAATGTGAAAATTATGGTCGCGAAGGCTGGCTAGAGCCTGTTTAGAGACTGTTTGCAAGGGAAAAGTGAGGGGAAGGGCTCTAAATTCACAGCTTCATTATTCATTTTATATATATAATATATAAATGTTACATAAATAATCTTTGTAACTATTAGGTTCTATCATTATTTTTCGTTTTTCTAAATTGTTGCAGTTATTGAACGAAATATTGTTTCTTAAATTTTATATCCCCCTAAATTCCAATTTCAATTTCGAACAAAATAAATCCTTTTAACAATTGAGAAAAATTATACTCTGAAATAAGATGTATTTAGCTATATATTTCTTGAGACTAATATTTTATGACCCAAACCAAATTTTCATGGCAGTCATGTCAGACTTCGACAAATATAGAATTAAAACATATTTTTAGTTCATCCAAAGCATTTCCATTGGTAAGGTGGTCCTTCTAAGATGACCGCTGATATTCATGCTCAAAATAGCTACCAAAAACTAAAAAGTGACTAATATTCTATATTCCCCCCTTGTCGAATACAGAAACGTCAATCTCAGATTCTGCAGTGGATATAATGCAATTCACTTTCAGGCACTAACTTCGAACAAGTTTAATTCCTTAATTTAATATAATTATAATGTTTTCAATAGTATGTTGATATTTAATTTCAGAGATTTAATGTTATTATGCCATTTGATGGTAGTAAAATGTGTTTATATACTACTTTATAATAAATAAAGAATGTTTATCATGGGAAAAAAATTAATTTATCGAATCAAACGAGCCTTCGCCAAATCTATGTCTTTGGAGCCATTTTAGTCAAAAAGTCTGAGAGTGGGTAAGCACACAACTATTCAATATGGCCACTGTAATGCTCTGATTATTGGATGCCACAGTAAAATAAAGACATTCCTTGGTGCGGCGAGGAGCTGTGCTGTTTTCTGGCAAAGTCCAAGGGGGTACCTCATAGGCCAGTATTACCAGGCTATACCGAGTTTTGGTAAGCCAAGGATTATATTCTTCAAATTAGAAATTTTAGAGAAAAAATTAATATAGTTTTACCTCGATGTCCCCTTTTGCTTGAAATCCTTCTTCAGTGGAGACCCGCTATGAAGGATTTGAAAGGTCAAAGACCGGAGAACATTCTATATTTAAAGGTAGCATTATTCGTCCACTCAGTCAAAATAGATGGTGTTTTGAAATTATAGATTACCCAAGGTTATTTTCGTCGAGTTCTGAGTTTTTTTAACTTTAAAAAAGAGCAAAATGGAGCACAACCTCATCGAAGCGTGTGGAGTTTAAGGGTGCATATTTTTACGCTAACGCCAGAATTTTCCTCCTGAATTATCGATATTAATGAGAAACCTCGTAAATACCGGCTAATTGTTTTTTAAAAAATGGTCAAAATATCTTTAAAAATCTAGTCAGATCGATACAATTCATCTCGCGACATCACTCACGAACACACTATCGACCATACATCAGTTTTGAACTATTTAAATAAAACTAGATATCAAGAGAAGCTTTATATTTTGTTCTACCATAATAACGACAGAAAAAAACTTAACTTGTAATTGAGCAAGTTTACATTTAAGAATCGCTGCTTGATTACGGACAATGAAAAGTGATATGAGAATGATTAGCGAAAGCGCTCATGGGGGAAGCCTTACAGTACCTTCACAAACTGTGGCAAAGCCTGGATTTTGACGCCAAAATATGTAATGCTGTTCGTTGGGATTGGAAAGGAATCGTTCATCATGAGCTGTTCGATCCTTGACAACCGGATAACTCGACTCTCTACTGTCACCTACTTATGCGGTGCTTAATCATCTTAGTGGAATAAAGCTATCGGCAAAGGTGGCTTATGTCAATCTCTTTTCTCAGTTTTTCGCCCACAAATCTCAGAACTTCTTCAGTGACGGAACAATAGTTTTGCCAGAAAAAAGTGGAAAAAGTTATCGATTAAAACAACACATATACCTGAGTTTATCACTTTGAACTGATCTGAGTTTGAATTTTATATAAATAAAATTTGCTTTGAAAAATGAGAAAATAACCCATATTACTTTTTTACTAATACTAAATTTAATTCTAATAAAAAATTTTTCTCCACGATATACCTTTTAATATGTGTTTATTGTTTATTAAATTGTTTAAGTGGAGTAAACTAAACCATTTTTTTCTTTAATTATTTTTTAGTTATAAATTATATTTCCTATTTGAATTTATACATTACATTTTGTATAAAAAAAAAAAAAATAACTAAAGTTATTATTTTAATTATCGTACTAAAATAGTGGACGCTCCAAACTAGTACATGAATTTATAATTAATTAATAAACTTATAATTTCAGCTATGTAATTTTGCACAAAATTGATACAGAAATTGCTATAAATATAATTAGCTAAAAAGAACGTAAGAGTTGCGAGAGACGTCGATAGATAAGCGTACTACATTTTTGAACACAATTAGAATCGCTCTAACTCCTAAAATGTTGTTGTTATTCCTTATCCAATTTTGTATGTACACTCACTTTATATTTTATGTATACGAACCTTCCTTTGCAAAGAGCTGCGGTGAACTGACCGAGGATGCCTTGTAAGGCCCTATTTATACAGGTCCGGCAGCTTATAGACACAGACAGGCGCTTTGCATGGTGGGGGTGTGTGAGGGTAGGGAGTTAAGTGTGAGGGGTGAGTTTTTCCCTTTTTCCACCTGCTTTTATTCATAGTATTTTTTTTTTGTTTCTACCCTACTTTTTAAACACAATGATATCAATTTACTTAAGTGGTCCGAGAGATCCTTTTACCTCCCCATCCCCCTCCACTCTTTCGAGAGCACAGACGAAAGTCCGAAGAACAAGCAGCTAACAAGCACCTCCTGCCTTTCATTAAGCAGAAGGGGTACTCGCCCCTCGGCGGCGTACCTTTGACCTCTATGTGGGAGAGCAGCAGAACCTCTTTGGAGAGGTGGGCGGTATTTAACTCAAGCCCCCACACACACACACACACTCCCACAGGGCGCCGATAATTAAGAAGGCCCCGGAGCTAAACGTATCAATGAGAAGACCTTTATGACATGACCTCGCTGACGAGATGACCACAAAGGCCCTAACTACTGCCCTATACACTTAACTAATGAAAGGGCTCTGTGTGTGAGGGGGTACTTTGGTTCCTTCCCTGAATTTTAAATTCGTTTCTTCAAAACACTACAAAGAGGGGTTCGTTATCGCCTTAGATCAAACAAAAGCCCATAACGAATCAAAGTTTCCAAGATTTCATTTAATCCATTATCATTCCATGTTACTTTTCGCGCTAAATTCAATGTAGATTTACTATTTATATTTAATGGCAAATATACTATACTTGAAAAATCGGGGAAAACTATTCAGCATTGTTCATAAATAGTATGAAAAAAATTATGTGTATGTGTGTGTTTTGTTTAAAAAAGTATATAATAAAAATACAATAATACCTATTAAATTCTATAATTTTTTTTCTTAGCTCTAAGCAAAAGGTTGGATGGGTGTTAAATAGGTAATATTCCGGTTGTTATCTTGACGATATTTTAATTAAAAATTAATTTTAGTAATAATTATCAAGCTATTTGTGCTTAGTTCTACGCTCTTATCAGAAATATAGGAGAATATTTTTATTCTTCGATTAATATAAAACGTCGTAATAGACGAATTAATATTGATATTGCAGATAGAGAATTCTTTAACGAGGGACATACTTATTTTGAATTTTAATGTTTTGTTTTAGTAGAAGTAATAAAATAGGGCAAGATAATTACTTCCCATTAGATTTTCTTTCTTTTTTTTAAAGGAAAAGTAGAATAGTCTTCCGTAGTACAACTCCGGATTTATATGTCAACTTTTAATTGCATTATAGTAAATAAAATTGTATATTGCATTATAATTTTTTAAATTATACAATTTATAACATTATAATGCAATTAACAACATTATTTCTGAAGTTTTCTAATGAAGTAGGTACTTTTACCTTTTATTTTTCACTTGTTTCACTTAGCTTTTTGCCTTTGCTTAAAATTATTCTCTTCATCTTTGAAAAAATATTAAGAATCACTTATCTTATTTTCCTGGAGCTTTCCTTTGCTCAAAAAATTTGCTCAAATTCATAACATTCACAATTTTTAGCAGATTTCCTTTCAAAATTCATGAAACTATATACGACATGGATAACTTCAGTTGGTCTGAAATTACATAAAAATAATTATTGCTTTTAATTGATTAAAAATTAATACAAAAAAAATAAAATAAATTAGTTATATATTAAGATATTCTGAGAGAGATATCTGTCAAAATATTTGTATGGTTGGATTTATTTATCACTTGTCAAGATTTCTTATTACACTTCAATAAACCAAAATTTAAGAGAACTCCTATGACTTATTGTTCTTTTTCAATCAATGATACTTGGTGCCAATTCACAAATACGAAGAAATGTTTATATTTGTTTTAATGGCCGACTTTAATATTCACCTTAAAAGCATATTTGACTTAAAGATCATTCCAGTTAAGCGAGTCCATCGTAGTGAAAAATATCCATTCCAGCTGTGTTTTAAATATTATTGAATGTGCTTTCTTAAAAAAAGGCAAATTTTAAGGCGTTAATAACCCAAAGGTTGACACGCTTTAAAAACGAAAAAAAATGAAGTAAAATGCTTATATGTAAACTATTCAAAATAGTTTTTCTTTTGTTTTNATTTTTTTTTTTCTGTGTTAGCCTCCCTTGCAACCACTAAGGGTCATTGGAGGGAGGGGCTATCTACAGGTTGCCACCCTATTTTAAACACCCATGGCTCAGGACAACCTTCTATATTATAAATAAAAGATTGAACTGGGCGGGATTTAATCCCGCGACGTCAGGATTGCGAGACCCGTACGGATCCCCTGAGCTATCCCGGCGCCCCAAACCCCCTCCTAAATTCTTAAATTTCACTGGGCAATCTCTAAAATATTTATTTTATAAGTAAACAAATGTGAGATGCACTGAACTCACTTGACGGCTGCATTAAGCATTTATTTTTATTAGTCCCAGACCAGGTAACACTCTAATCCTATTCACTCGATTGACTTAATATAACGAACTCAGCCTTATAAAAATAGAAAAATATTAAGATAAGATTAAAATTTAGCATTCAGGTCAGCCAGCACTCATAGCTGTTCAATTTATCTGTGTAATTCCAAAATTATATATTTTACTAATAAAAAAAAGATGTGCTGTTTCATTACTTTAAACAAAACCTTACGTCCGCTACAGCGAAAATAATTTTTAGACTCGCAATAGACATTTCAGTTAATACCTCACTCATATTTGTCTTATTTCACTCAATAATAAACTTTTCCTGTGTATAATTTTTTTAATGCGATAGGCAAAATTGTTTTTGAAAAAAAATGTAAAATAATGTATGTTCAGGCAAATTTCCATTCCTGATTGTTAAATTTTTATGTCTAACTTCTAAAAATTTTTTTTTTTTAGTAATATTCAAATATTCTTTGATTTTCATTAATCTTCACTAAATATTACGCTAGCTACATAAAAAGGACTTCTTCTAGTCGCACTTGACCATTCCAGCTAATCCCCACTGCCATTGGTATAATTTTTCTGAATAACAAACTGCATTGTAACCGAGCAGGTATGGTAAATGTAAAGGGAGATAAACCACATCCCGTTTCGCAACCCTGAAACTGTTTGACCCTCTTCAAAAAAGGGGAAGAGATGGATGCTGAACCCACCCTCCTACGGATAGCCCGACCACCCCCCATCTCTGTTAAAATATACAAAATTTCCGCTTGATGTGAACTAACTCCTAAATACAGCCTTCCAATGATACTTAGGGCCCTGGGGGGGAGGGGCTATCTGCAGGTTGCCACCCCATTCTAAACACCCATGGCTCAGGACAAGCTTAGCTTTTATCTATAAAATCTTGCCCTGGTCGGGTATTGAACCCGCTGCGCCATGATTGCGAGACCCGAACGGATCCCGTAAGCTATCCTGGCGCCTCCATTCCAATGATACTTTTCACACTTTAAGGTAAGTACTCATTCGAGCAGAAAATTCATTTCTCAAAGGATTTGTGTACCCCCCTCCCCCCTGGACTTTAGCTTAATTAACCTAATTGTCGAATTTACTTAGTAGAACTAACTGCATTTGACTCCCTTCAGAGATCTAAGTGTTTCGATCTGATGGTTTATGGTAAGGCCTCATCCTGAACTCGCGTGGGAAACAGTCTGTCAATGATACCTGTCACCAGCTTGAGTAGTAATAGAGAACTTAGAAGATCCAAGAGACCATTCACACTTTTTTAATTATATAAACCATCTATGTAACCTACCACACTCACTACTTCTGACTACTGCCACCCCATAAGTGTTCTGAAGTTTCATAAGAAATAACTCTCATCAGATCAGATCATGAGTGGTATCTCTTGCCTGAAAGAACTGCTTCAAATAATAGTGATAATTGCTAATTTAGATGAACTCTATATACTACCGTAGCTGCAGGTAAAGATGAACCGATAATTTTGTTCATATACTTTTTATTTTTCGTAGGCCCTGGAGGAAGGGGCTATCTACAGGTTGCCACTTTATTTTAAACATCCATGGCTCAGGACATGATATTATTTATCGATAAGAGCTGGCCCAGTACGGGATTTGAACCCGCAGCGCCAGGATTGCGAGACCTGAACGGATTCCATGCGCTACCCTTGCGCCTCTCTCATATTCTTTTAATATCGTAATGGGTCGCGAGAGTTCCCAGTAATAACGATTCCCAGTAATAGACTTTTCTTGTCAGCTTTTCTAGAACGTAGACAACTTTCCTTCATGATCCATATGACCACCTAACAGTATTCTTGGCGATCAAACACACCCTCAGACCCTTCATCAGATTATTTATTAACGCTCTGATGTACAGGAGGACTGCTTAGTTTACACCCCTCCAACACGGTAGAAACATTTCAATTCATATTATAACCTTTTTTTTTTAAGCAGAAGCTACCTAAGGTAAGCAAATTTTCCAAATTTCAATAAATACTAACATTTATAAGAATAAATAACTGATTTGATTTAAAAACCCTTATGTAAGGGTAAAAGATAAGTTTTTTTAAACCATTCTTTCAACCTTATGGAATACATAAAGATTGTCAAACTTATTCAAATATTGCGTAGAGGAGTGAATATATATAAATTTGTATAATTTTTAACGAATTGTAATTTTACCTTTATAATTTTTTATGGTATTTAATCCCACGTAAATTTTAACAATTTTTAGTGCAAGGGAACAGAATAAAAAATCTAGCTCTCCCAGCCAGGACATCCCAGCACCGGCCGGATAGCAGGAGATCCATGTTCGAGTCCTGGCAGGGACAGTTAGATTTTTTATTCTGTTCCCTTGCTCTAAAAATTGTATTTTCACCTTTCTCAATGTAGGTCGAGATCGGTGAAGATCTGTCGGAAAGTTTTAAAAATAGGATCATAGTTCCAACATGACCTGCTTGATTTATTTGTTTAAAATATACTATAAGACAGGAACCAGAAAAAATAAATAATAAAAAAATCCGTTATGAATTTTATAGAACATTAAAATTTGAAAAATACAATTACGCTTAATTTGTGCTAGATGAAAATTAAAAATACAGATCATAAAAATGCAATATAATTTGCTCGATTTGAGTGAGGGTTTATCTTTAACCTAAAATTTGAGTAGAGATACTTCACAGTTTAGCAGTTCCAAAGTGGTGAAACTCAATGAATTCCATTACACGGGTGCGCAAGGGTAGCTCATGGGTTCCGTTCGGGTCTCGCAATCTTCACTCTGCGGGTTCAAACCCCCCCACCCACCCACCAGGCAAGCTTGTATCGATAAATAAAAGCCTATCCTTTGCAATGGATGCTTAGAATGGGATGACAAACTGTAGATAGCTCAATGACACTTCCTTCCAAGACTCTAAGGGCTTTAAAGCGAGACTATGACTTATAAAAAAATAATTAATTACATGAAAGTATGTTTAGAATGGGATGGCAAACTGTAGATAGCTCCATGACACTAAGGGCTTGAACGCGAGAATGTGACTTATAAAAAAAGAATTAATTACATGAAAGTATGCTTAGAATGGGATGACAAACTGTAGATAGCTCCATGACACTTCCTTCCATGACACTAAGGGCTTGACTATGACTTATAAAAAAAGAATTAATTACATGAAAGTATTTAATATAATTCATGACATTTTCAATGATTTTTGTTATACAGAAAATCGAAACATTATGAGTGAGGCTTCCTTGAGCTTGAAAAGTTCAAATACAAATATTCATTAACTACTATTCTGAGATATTCACTTAGTTTACACAATTCCTGCGAGACGTTAAATTGAATAACACAAGTTCCTTGCGAATATGACCACTTCAAATGAACTAGTCTAAAGGTCGTTGAGTAGAATCGTAACTTACGAAAGATATTGGTCATAAAAACTCACATCCCTAAAACAGGAATGCCGAATATCTTTAGAGTCGCCTTCAAAGCTTTAAACACATCGATAGGGTCTGGAAGTGTGTTTTATAGCCAGGAATTCTGGTCGAAGTATAGACCATAAAGGATTGTTGATTTATTAGGATCGAGGATGCCCAAAAGAGTATGAGTAACCTTAAAAAGAAGACTTATTAGTCTTCTTTGAAGCAGTTTTTCCAGGCAAGATATTTCACTTACCTTAGATCTGATGACAGTTATTTCTTCAGAAATCGATTTTATGACTCTGCTGAACACTTTTGGGGTAGCAGTAGTCAGTACACAGAAATTGTGAGTGCAGTAGGTTACATTCATGGCTTATATAATGAAACAAGTGTTATTGGTCTCTTGGAACATTAAAGTTCTCAAGCAGTTTCGCAACCATGGAATTAAAATTTACTGTTTCTGTAAACTTCCATTCCCAATTGTTCAATTTTGCTGCGTAACTCCTCAAATGTACCTTTAATGAATAAACATTTCTATGTTGAGTTTCATTACTCTAAAATAAATATTACGCTCGCTACATTGAAATAACTTTTTGTACTTAAATTTTACACTTACTTGAAGTGTAAAATTTAAGTACAAAAATCCCAAAGATCCCCACTCTTTGTCCGATTATGCTGAATAAAGTATTTGGCCTTTTCTAGGATCGCAGAAAAGACGGAAAAAAGTTTTACTATTACTACTAGTCTCTGCAATTTGCTGAAAACCCTATTTTCTGCTCCTATGTAGGATGTTAATTTATTCCTTCCCAATTAAGAAATTGTTCAACAGGTAGTGAATTTACTGTTCATTATTTTCTGTTATGGAACTCTCCAGGTGTTATAATTAATAGACCAGATGTATATGTATGTTCACAGAGTACTCATGCCTGAATATGCTCCTAAGCTGGATGCATTGAAGTAGAGGCAATGCCTAGTTCCTAAAGTAAATACTTTAGTGGGTGAGAAGAATTTATTTCATATTAATAGGGTCAATTTCATTTTATTGGCGGGCAGATGCAGATTAGAGGAATAAAGCTAAGTTTTTGAAAGGGGGGGGGGGTGGCTTTCCAGTATTCAAGTAAATTTAATTCAAAACTGATAATTTCTATATTATTTAGAAATAGTTCAGAAATACTGCTTAGCTTCCCTATATTTGTAGTTTAAGCTTATCTTGGCACACATAAGTTTTGAAATTTGAAAATGAATGAGTTTCATGATATGAATACCCTCTAGCTTCTGAAGTAATAATTTTCCCTGCAAAGGGAAAGAGTTGTATTTAATAATCGTTAACCTGACAGCTAAATTTATAAGGTCAAAATATTGATGTCCTTATCCTTTGCTGAGAAAATAACTGCATCAGAAACTTGAGAATATATATATATATATATACCAAGAAACTCATTAATTTAAAATATATGTGTGTGTGTAATGTATATGTATTAGACTTTACAATCTCTACACAAATTCGTATGTAGCAAAATATTTAAGAAAGCAATCCGAGGTTTAGCTGGGCTCCTTTATTATCAGATTTCCTGTAGGGAATCCAAGCTATTCACATTGGTACCATGATGTGACTTGAAACAAATCCTTGCCAATCCTATATTGGAGAAACTAAAAATATTGTCTGTTCAAAATTATATGTATGTATATGTATACGCGTTCTAGCTCCCGAAATTTTTAAAGTAATGGATTAAAGTTTGGTATTTAAAATAAAATAAAATTTTTTTTTTTGCAAATCGTTCGATAGGTTNAATTTATATTTAATGTATAAATAGAATAAATGCAATTATTTATACTTTTTAACAATAGTTATTACAGAGGTGCAATTCCAATGGATGGACAAACTAGTAGAAGTGACTAATATGATGACTATCACTGGAGAAATGTAAAGGGGGGGGGGGGAGATTTGTTTGGCAGGAACTAAGGATCTGAAAAGAGTAGGGGATTCTGGGAATGTTTGGAACAATGTCAGCATAATTTGTATAGTAGTGTAGGAAATTTGTCTACATAAGGAATTTTACAATCTATGACTCTTCCTCCCTTAAATTATAAGAGCACCTGGAAGTAAGTACTTGGGTGCTGCTGATAAAAATGATTAATCATATTATTTGTAGGATAATTATTTCTTAAATTTTTTAAATATTTAATTATGCAATATGCTATAAGAATGAAGAGAAGTAAATATAATAATAAAGAGTAAAATACTTGTTATAAAAATATGTTTTGATCATTATCATTTAAAGTTTTAAGAAAGTTTCATGTTAAATTATGAAAGCCTAATTTCTTTAAATTAACAGAAAATTAAATTACCTTAAGCAATTTAGACTTAAAATTTAAATTACAAACAATAATTGGTTTTCCATAACTTGAGGTTTTATAATTTTAAAAAATGTTCTGGAAGAGTAGAAGTTCATATTTTCTAGGTTGAAAAGGTAAATTCCCATGATGTTGGTTATTTGGATGTCACTTAGTGATTTAATTCTTATTTCATAGGATGAGTCATTACAGCAATGTTTGCTTCCTGTAAGTGATGTGATCGATGAAGGTTGAGGATAATTCCAGTTTTGTTACGGTAATCTCTTGACTGATATTGGTCATTATTTCATCTACACACCTAATGATGAGATGAGTTATGTAGCTGTTTGGGCAGTGGAAGTACTCAACCTCTATACAATTATTATTTAAATGATTAATTATTTATAGTTGGAGGTTTGTTGGCCGTCAAGTCTTATGCTGGAGAAATAAGTCAGGGTTTCGGTCAGGATCAGAAAAATAAAATACTCCAAAATTGTTGGGTAATTATTTTAATTGACATTTTATTTAAAGTGATACTTTATCTCATACTCTTGAGATTTGACCATAAACCTCCCTCGGAGATCTCTCCAGACATCACTAGACCCTGATGATGAACTAAAGTTAAGTCCAAATATGGGCAATAATAAAATAATTACCCAACAATATTGGAGTATTTTGGAGTTTATTATATTTATGATCCTGCCTGAAATCCTGGCTAATTTCCCCAGTTTAGTTAATTATATTATTTGAATTTAAAATTAAATTAAAGTTGGGTCTAATGGTTAAGTACTGATTTTCTTGAAATGTAGGAATAGGATACAAATTATATATTTCATAAGTCTCTGTTGAATATATTGGTAATTTAATAATATACATAATTTTATCTGAATATAGTTTACAATTAATTTTTAATAAAGATTCAAATTTTAATATGCTGAATATTCTATGCTAAAAGGTAAGTTGATATTATACTAGGGTGAAAAGTTTTTAACAAAAGTTAATGAGGAGAGGATTATCAGGAATTCAATCTTTGTAGTTCCTGATAATACTCTCTTCATAAAACTTGATGGTCAAAAAATTTCCCTCCAAAAGTTAATGATTCTAAATAGTTCCTTATAACATTAAATATAGAAAGTGAAATTGGATTTCATATATGTCTTTAATTCTAGCAACTTCAAATAAATTGAAAATTCTTCAGTTTAAATCTAACAATTCGTCTCTTAATGTTTCTATATTATATTGAATATCATTGAGACTGTTATTTAAGTTATTAAATAAATATTAATAGAAAACTTAAATTTCCTTTAAATTTAATTAGAATTTCTGAAATCTGTTTAAATAGATTATCATATCTTTCACCGCCATAATAATCTAAATTTACTGAAATTTGTTTAAATATTGAGCATAAACCATTAATTTATCCAAATTTACTTCTTTATAGATCTACACTATGTAACTTAATATTATTAACTTTATCTTCTATGTTTCATAAAGTTATATTTATTATTTTACGGTAATTATTTAAATCTTGAATGTAACTTCTATTATTTTCTTGATTACATATACATGTCTTAACACTGCACTGTACTGTTCCTTCATATTCTCATATTGATAAAGTAAAATGACTATTTTATAATAATGTAAGAATGATTGTTCCATTGTTTATAATTTGACTTGTCCTAGTTGAGAGTATTCCAAAGTAGTTAGTTATGTTTTGTATATTTGCTCTATTAGTAAATGATAAAGGTGATCTGAAATTAGATTAATTTTAATATTATTTATTTATCAACTTAAATAATTATTTTAATCATTTATTTATTTGTGCCCATCAC
>KZ807139.1:542044-569063 GCA_000696205.2 Oncopeltus fasciatus
ATACTTAATCTTATAAAATTATTTTCTTATTAAAATTTTAAAATTAAATTAAAATGTTATAAATTTAAAATGGGTTTAAGTTTAAATGTGATGAGTATTCAGAAAAGTCTATTATATTGCTCACAGATTTGTATTTTGAGTTCCGTTAGGTGGTGCTTCTTTTTGAGTAATTTTTCTAGACCTTTATGTTTGACTGGTGTATATTTGTGACTGTATTTCTATTAGTTGGGTCCATAATTCCTATTTTAAGTTTTGAGCCAGTTTCAATTTGAGATTCTTGATTATATTTATTTTCTAATTTTGATTGTTTTTGTTTTTAACAAGTATATTCATTGGTAAAGGTCCTTGCACAGCTTCGTCAGTCTTTTTAATGTTTGCTTTTTTTAAATCATTTTCTTTTGTCAAAATATTTATTTCAATTACTAGTTGGTATAATAGTTTTATTAATTTAATATTTTTCTCTTAAGTTATCTAATATATATAGTTATTAATTAATTATCATTCAATTTCTACATTGGTTAGGTCTGTCTCATAAAGTTGTCTAAGTAGGGGCACCAGGGTAGCTCAGGGGATCCATTCGGGTCTTGCTATCCTGATACTGGGGGTTCAAATCCTGCCCAGGGCAATCTTTTATTTATAAATAAATAAAGCTTATCTTGAGCTATGGGAGTTTAGAATGGGGTGGTAACCTGTAGATAACTCCTCCCTCCATGACCCTAAGTGATTGAAAGGTGTGAGTCCTGCAGTAGAATGTACTATTTCATTATAAGCCAAAATTTCAATTCAGTCATTTTTAAATTCTTCCCTGTTTCATAAGTCTTATATGTTCATTTAAAGTGAGTGAAATCTTTCAAGAGATTTAGAGTTTGGGCATTGTGAATAGGCAAAATGTATGTTAATTTTGAGTAAGTTAAGAAGTTCTTTTACTCAAGTGTTACTAAATAAATTTACTATGTCACAAGTATTTTTTTTTGTGAGGTTCCATGGTTTGAAAATAATATAAGTAATTTATTTACAACTTTATTCCTTGAGCAGATTTTAATTTATATTCTTCAGCATATTTTGAGAATTTATCTATTATGGTTAGAAATTTAGTATTGTGAGGTGTTATTGTATCAATATGCATATTTTGGAACGGTCTTCTCAAATTTGTAATTGTGTATTATCGTTTGATTACTTTAGGTACCTAGTGGTATTTGTCTACCTGAATTTCTGGGAGTAAAATAATTGTTGAGGAGAATAGAAATTTTGGTTTGGTAGATTGGTTTGACCAAGTAGGAATTAGGTTTTGATAGTTATGTGGGAATGATCTCTTTGGTGTAATCTGGCTGCCAATTTTTCTCAAAATATGAGTTCTCTCATCTGTCATGAGTGAGAGATGTGTGTCATGAGTAGATCTGTTAATCCAATGTTTCAAACATTAATGTCTATAATCTGATTCCAGTATTACAGAAAAAAACTTTTTCAACAACACAAATAATATGATCATAGAGCTGATTATGTTTTGTATTCAATTAACAACTGGTTAACACTTAACATTTGCACAAAAACTATTTAAATTTTTTTTTATTTACCTTTAAGGGTTATAGATGACCCTTTGGTTTACCTCAGTGTGTATTTAAAACATGAAATTGAACTCATATTCTCCATCAATCAGAGGCCTGCAGGCCACTCCCGTAGAAAGGGGAAGGATATTAGGCTATTTTTTTTTTTTTTTTGTACTAAGAAAGAGCGCACTCATAATAACAAATTAGTGCAAAATATACATCTTTTTATGGGAGTGTCAGTTCTATATACTCTCTTCTTGTATAAGTTAAATTCAGTTATTGTGAAATGTAATATATATTTAGGCTGTTATAGTATGATTTTTTGGTGCTTCCTAAATTAAAGCAAAATATTATGCAAAAATTTACATAAAATTATTTAAAATAAAACACTTCTTGGCTATGGAACATTCAAAGACCCACACTCCTCTAATGTAAGGTTGAGAAAGATTAAAAAAAGTTTTTAGTACACTATAAAAAGTTTTACGGAACATGCTTCAGTCCTAAACAAACAACCTAAAAAGTTACAGAATTCCTTTACAGAAAAAGAAAGGTTCAACATAGAATGTATCAATAAATTTGTTAACTATATATTAAATTTATTTTCTTCTATTACTATCCATCTATCCTTTTATTAATTTTTTTGTTTTTGCTGGCTTTTAATGAAGGATCAAAAAAAAAATGTTTACATGTCAATAGATTGATTGGGTTTATTTATGGATTTCCATAGGCTTCATCTGCCACAAAAGCTGAATAATTTCAATTTCAATCTAATTTAATATGGATGTATCAGAGCTTAATAGAAGATACTGTATATGGGAATAATTACTAACAAGTACCAAAGATAAATAAGTGCTACTATTGTTTAATAGATTTATTTTAAATATACCACTGCATATTTGGAAATTAGAAAACCTAACTACAAATTCAATCAAAGCTTATAAATGCCCACTAACCAAAATTGCATTTAATCTCTTTTTCTTTTATATATTGATAAGAGTATAAACCTTAAATATAAATCTTTCCATCATACAACTACAGTACACATATCTTTAACATATTCTTAAAACTGAGTAAATATATTGTATAAAACAATGTTTATTTTAATTTTAAATAAATATAAATCAAAGCTTATAAAGAAATGTACCATTTTTTAGAGGTCATTATAATGTCAAAATATTTCGAACATTATAACAAAGCAACTATTTTTATTCAAACATGAAGTCACGGATTAAAGTCCAAAAGCCAATTTTGGTTATAATTATAAAATGTATTATCATACAGAATATTTCTACTTACAATTAAAAAATAGTCTCTTTTAAAATATTATTTAAAAATTTGATGGGTCAGATTAATCACCATTTCTAATTTTTTGATTTTGCTACATGATATAGTAATGAAAAATTTAATTTCATCACAAAAAAAAATGTAAAAGGTTATTTCCACCACCAATGAATAAAGAACTATCATACCTTCATGTATTCGGCCAGAAGATGGACAATGTCCGAAAGCGCACGCCAACCGAAGATGGTTTGCAGAAACCAATGAAGACGGACAATAGAAGGTATGATAAAAAAAAAATGTGCTTAGTTTCCTTTGCAAAACAAAGTATTTGTACCACCAAACAATAAAAAATATAAGATTTGTTTTTAACATCTTATGACAAATTATATTAGAAACAAAAAGTAATTTCTAGAGTATATAAATACACTCACTTACAAATTAGTGATCATTATTTTTTAATACACACACACACATATATTAAAACTGACTTTAAAATGAGACCAAATTCTTGTGAAATTCAATAAAGGGAATAGGTGAAGTAACTTAGATTTTATTCTTTTCATACATAATTATATTACATATTATTGTGTATTTCTTTAGTTTTAAAACTGACTCTAGGGGCGCCGGGATAGCTCAGGGGATCCGTACGGGTCTCGCAATCCTGACGTCGCGGGTTCAAATCCCGCCCAGGTCAATCTTTTATTTATAATATAGAAGGTTGTCCTGAGCCATGGGTGTTTAAAATAGGGTGGCAACCTGTAGATAGCCCCTCCCTCCAATGACCCTTAGTGGTTGCAAGGGAGGCTAACACAGAAAAAAAAAAAAAAACTGACTCTATTATCTTATTTCTACTTCTAAGAACTGCACTATCACCTCAACACACTGAACTTATCAAACTCTCATGACTGTCTCATTTCGAAGCCACTAATGAATGGGTATCTTTTAGCTTGTAATCTAAACATTTCTAATAAATCTTTGTTTGTAAAATTAAGTTTCTTAAAAATCTAACTTAGATTTCTTTTTCATTTCTGTCCAGAGTAAGCACCCCCCCCCCCCCTTCATCTACTTTTCTTTGAGATTTCAGTTTTTCTACTGGCAAATTGCCCACCCCGTGTCATAAGATCTAGATCTCACTGTAACAGCAACATTAGCTGTGCTATTAGGTATCTTTCGGAATTCATTAGGGACAAGAAATTTCAGTTAAGCCTCAACCTCCATTTCTCTGACCCTTCTTTTGGATCCAGAATGACACCAGATGGCCTGAATATTGGTGACTATTCCTATGAATTATAGCATCTGCAATAAAAAACCCATTTAGATAGAGTGGAGGATGGAGTTCCCTCAATTGCCTTCTTCTGTGATAAGTGTTTAATTTTTTTTAAATTTATATGACATTGACATGTTATTGTTCATAAACTGCACAAGGAGGGTGAGTTTAAGATCTTTGTTTTTCCTTGGTGGATATTTGCTTAACCTAAGCTGCTTCTACAGCATCAACACACTGATGGTATTCAAGAGCAAAATTGTTTAAAGTCAAACAGTTTTCTACATTCATAGAGTACTCTTTCTGGAATTCTATAAAAGCAAAACAAGAAGTTTAATTTTTCAGTTATTTCCATTGGGATTAAGTTTAGAAGCATATATTACTCAAAATAGTAAGAGAGTAATTCCAAAAAAGTCCCATCGCCATAGGGCCAACATTAACATTGATTGTTAGACATCCCAACCTGGGTGACTATAAACATAACTGGAATACAAAAAATTTGTTGAGCAGAGATTCGATCGTAACATGATGAATTGTGTGTATGGCAGGGTTATGACAGTTATTAGGAACAAATTAATGTATCTAGAATGTGAATCTGAATGAGTGGCAGCTAAATAAGAACTTTTCTAACGTATTTAGGTAGTTGGTAGGTCTTGTTGGAGATACTCACTAATTATCAGTCAGATATGCCAACAACAATCTAATCTCTTATGGATTTGTTCCTGAGAGCTCCATAATTATGGTTTTTGCAAATTATAAAACTGTAAAATGGAAGACAATTTGCCAGGGACACAGTAGCCTATGAAAACTTTCGCCCAACCATTTATGTGAGAAGTAGTATTAAAGAACAACAGCATACTCTATACAAAGGATTTTTTAGTTAATTGAACATATTTCTTTGGCAAAAGGTCCTAGGTAATAAATTAGGATGCTTACTTGCTCTTCTTTTGTCTTAGAAATTAATCCTGAGACTAAGCTTAGTAAAGAATTTGATTTACCTTGAAATCATTCGGATCCAATTCTGATAGAGCTGTGACCAGGATTTTTTTAGCTATCTGTGGCTCTTTGCATTTCTTGACTGAGTACCTCAATCTCTTAAAAGGCAAAAAGAAAAAACGAGTTTAAACCAACACTACATACCACAAATTACAAGTTAGAGAAGCAGTAAATTCTTTTAAATGGCGAGTTTTTGGCCGTAAAGATCATTAGTAGATTTTTTTGTTGGGGTTCGGTCAAGTTTCTTCCAAAAAATATAATTTAAAAAATGTGTATTTGTATTTTTTGGATCAATAAAAAAAAACATCTACTGGTAAATTCTTATTTTGATTTTTCACATATTCTCAATCTTCTTTGAACTCTTTATTCCAGGCAAACACATGCATCCTTGTTTTATTGCCAACTATGCAGTCAATCTCTAAAAAATTTCTGTTGTTTTAACTCCTTCAGCTCAAGAAATTTTATAATTATATGATGTACAATGGGGGTGCACATCTTGCTCCAGTTTAACTCACAAAAAAGATGGAAGAATGTAATGCAACAAACGAGGTGTTGGGTTGGGAAATTCTTACACATGTGGCTCATTAACCAGATTTGGTTATATCCGATAGTAATCGGATAAATATTAACTTATTTGCATTGATGGTACAAGCTCTAGCATGAACAGTGCTTCACTTCTTACGAATATTTACAAAAATGGCTGAGTGATTAGTTTGACTCAAAAGAGCAAGATTTATTTTTGAGGGGAATCCCATCAATTGCCAGAGGGAAAGAAAAAATGCTTCCAAATTTAACAAAAATAAAATACTAATTTGACCTGCACATCATTTGCAAATAAATATTTAATTATTTCTTTGGCCTTACAACTTATTCACAAATTTCTTGGTCAATGTCCTGGTGACTCCCTAAGGGAAGTATATGTTTAACTACCCTGGAAGACTCATCCCTACTGAGTAAAAGAGATATATACCTACACAATTTAAAAGAATTTTGAGTTATAAGTTAACTTGAAAGAAACTTATCTGTCATACTATTGGAGAAGTGGCAATTAGCAGGTGTACAGAAGCCTCGTGTGGCTTTATCTCCCTAAGAGAGTGAAGGTATTCGGAAAGTTGTAACTCTCCATAAGTGACATCATGAAGAGGAAAATACAGAAATTACTTTAACCTAAAAAAGTCTAAGCTAGACATAGAAAAAATAATGTTACTAGGGGCACCAGGGAAGCTCATGGGGTCCATTGGGGTCTTACAATCTTGGCACTGTGGGTTCAAATCTTGCCCATGGCAGGCTTTTATCAATAAATAAAAGCTTGTCCTGTGCCATGGATGTTAAGAAAGTGGGATGTGCAACCTATAGATAGCCCCTCTCTCCATGACCCTAAGTGGTTGAAAGAAAGACTAATACTTAAAAAGGAAAAAAAAAAAAAAAATTGCTTGTATGGATGACATAGCAAAAGTAGAGTGAAAAACCAAGATAGAAAATAAGACATATCTACCACTTACCACACTCCACCTCAAACATTTCACTTTTAAACAATAAGCATAACGATAATATTATTAAAGTATATCAGTTTTCCTCTCACTTTTATTATACAAACATAAGAGTTTGAGTTACGCTCTACTTTTTCAACGATTTTTCATATCATTCTGAACTCATAAGATTACTACATATGGAAAGTAGTATGGGTCCATTTTAAATTAACAAATGACAGTATCACAAATGTTTACTCTATAAAATGTAGAAAAGCAATAATAAAACATTTTCAGATTTTAAATAAATTTGTAAGTGTTGTGAAAAATTTTATTGGCAAGCATATTAACTTTTTTCTTCAGTAATACAAATTCATGGGTACTATCAGTACAAGGATAAAATATATACTCATTCTAATGAAAAAGATTGCATAATAAATAAACATTTGAATATTTCTTTCAAAGTTAAAAGTAGTTATGCAGAACTGTATAAATAATAATGAAAAATTTATTTTTTAATTATCTGCATACATTGTAAGCCATTTTCAGGGCTGTTGAAATACAATGTCATAAGAAAAATATAAAAAATTTAATGATTTACAATATTATTACAAAAAATTGCAGTAACTAAAAGTAATGTGATATGTAATGCCGTAGAAAAACAGATGCTGATCTACTATCAGCGCTTCAGTAGTAGACCCTCTTATGTCAGTAAAATTTAGTTTGTTTTTTCCAACATTCTACTAAGTTGTAGTGATGAGGAAATCGATATTTGAGTTTTTTCCAAACAAAGTATGAAATCCATTCAGTAAATAGAGGCAACAGAGGGTTGGAAAAACTAATTAACTGGCATCTAATTTCCGAGTGGCAAACTGTGAATGCTATTGTNTAATTAAAAAATAAACATTTTTTAAATTGTATTTTTTGGATCAACCTTGACCGAATTCCAACAAAAAAACATCTAATAATAATATAAATAATTTAATTTTTTATGTTTTTCTTATGATATTATATTTCAACAGCCCTAAAAATGGCTTACAATGAATGCAGATAATTAAAAAATACATTTTTAAAATGGTATTTTTTGGATCAACCTTGACCGAATCCCAACAAAAAAACATTTACTAATAATCTCTACGGTCAAAAACTCTCCATTTATTACTTTAGATAGTTCTTATACTTAAATAGCTTCCTAGGTTGTTTTTTTTTCGTGTATGTTCAGTTTGTAGTAATGAAATCTTATTATTTAATTTATTAGTTGAAAATCAAATAGCATATTGTAAATAACTAAATATATATTAAAAGCAAGATATATGCAAATGTATAATTTTAGTCTTAAAATTAATGAACTCAACTTTTAATTTACAAAATTAGTTGTAAACTTAAACAACATTAATAACTTTTTTATTATTGCAAACTAAAAAATATTATGAACTTTATAAATTTACAAACTTAAAATAATAGTAATTATTTCTTAGGGGGTAAAATTTTTATTTCCTACATCTTCTTTTGTATTTAAATTCAACAATTAGCTTTTAATTGGGCTTAGCTTTTTTAAAATAAGAGGATTCTGACAGCTGAGACTCAGATGATATAAGCTGTTCCTCCTGAAAACATGTCCAAATAAAAGCTAAGAAAGAGTGAAGAAAACTCGTTCTTTCATTTAATTGATGAACTTCACTCCCACCAAAAAAAAGATGGATTATATTTTTTAAAGCCCCTTGTTTTCAAAAATACTTTCAGAAGACACTTAAATTTTATTTTTTTGTGTTTAATTTGCTTTATAATAACATCTGGCAACAAATAATCATAGCAATCGTTTTAATATCTCTAGTGACATAAATAGTAAAGGATCAATAAAATAAAAATTTATAAAAAATATACAATGATATACAAATTTTACTTAAAAAATACATTACACTTATTTTTATCTTGCAACTCTCTGTAGTGCCTGATGATGGTGTGCTGACACCAAAACCGGCTGATAATAAAAATAAATTAAAATAGAAAGACAACCTCGTTATCATTCCTAAAATAATTAAAATTTTTTTGTCAATTTTGAGACTGGGAAAAACATAATTATTCCATTCACTTATTTATATAATAAATCCAACTTTAAAGCATTTGAATATACCAAGTACAATTTAGAATTGCAATTCAAAAACAGTTACATCAGTTAGCAATAAAAGCTTTTATGCATTATGTTAGAATTAGTAGTCCACTAATTAACCATTTTTGGAGTGGACCACTCGATTAATACCAATGCTAAAATTCAAACATGTTGTAATGAATACATAATTAAAGAAATTAAAAATTTATTATTTACTTAATTATTTATTTTATCAACTTGGTTTATTACTTAAAAACTAACAAATAATAGTTCAAAGAAAACTGAAAAGTTCTAACTTTATAAATATTTGACCTATAAGTATTATTTAAAATTGTTATAGTAAATAATTCAGTGATACGTAGGAATTTTCAACTTTTAAGTAGCACAATATTGAACATATTCAAAAATGGATATTTCTTTATTTAGGAGGGGCTTCAAAAATATTAAAACTGTTGACATTTATTTCAAATTAACCCAAAGAAAAAGTTTTTTTTTTAAATGAATCAATTTTTTTAAAAGAAAAACTACCCCTGACTCGTATCGTGTTATAATAAAATATTTAAATGAAGATTGAAATTTACTAATGATAAAGCATTATTGAGAGTGGAGATTGATGAGAAAGTGTTTGATGTGCAATTAATGTTTAAATGCAATTAAAAGGCAGGAGTTGGAGGATTTAATGTTCTTTAAGGGAGAATTTTACAAATATTTTTTGTGTTACTATTCCAGTCAAAACCCCTTACCTGATTACAATAAATACAATAGCTCTACAGTCTATATTTTGAACCTGCAAATTTGAGGAAAATAAAACATTATTTTTCAATAAAAAACAATTATAACTATGATTAAATTCAATAATATACGTCAAATAGTCATCTGCACACAGCCTTAGTTAATTTTCCTCCCATGCACCATTTAGGGTTATGGACAATTTGAGGCTATCTATTGTTAACCAGCATATTAAATATCAACGGCATACTTAAACACACCAATAGCAAGGATCGGTATGAAGCCATGGATCTCTTGGTCAGTGTCCACACCTCCTTAAAATGCTTAATTAAAGTTAAATTTTCTGATATGTTAACTGCTTACAACTTCTACCCTTTTGTTTTATTTTATTTTATCAGAGTGATTAAATTTACAATTTGTTATAAGGTTATTTCAGCTTTTTCCTGATTGCTTTATACTCTTCTTCAATTTCTTCTTAATTATAAGTCAGACAGGAAAAGTAATATTCAATATGACTTAATAACCTACTTACTAATAAAAAAATAGTTATAATTATGTAGTTACTAATTAAAAGATAAGTTGTTTTAAATTGTGCTTGTTTTACATACAAACCAAATTTAAGTTATTTATTTAAATTTCAGTTATCTTAAGCATAGAGTTCATGGAAAATATAAAGTATAGCACTTAAGGTCAAGTTTTCTTTATATAATATTTTAGCCAATAAGATCGTTTTTGTACAGTTTTACTTTTAAGATTTTAAACATTCACATATATTACCAATATAGAGAAATGATAAAGCCTATCTACTTGTAATTGGCTTTTTCAATTCTATGAACAGTTTTCTTAATAAACCTTTCTAAAAACTTGGTTCAATAATGAATTTATCATGGATTATTTCAAAGAATTTCATGGATTATTCAAATAATTACTCTGGTGAATTCTGTAGCTAGCAATAAAAGAGTCTATTTAAAATTTGAGATAATCCCTCTCAAAATGTGTTGTTAAACTCAAAAGGTGATGATATCACTGAGCCCATAAATTTATGAAGCTTCATTTATACCACTTTGATTATTTGGATAGTCTCATTCCTACTTCAAGGGCATTTGGAACTTCATAGTATTTAAGTACAAGTTATGACCATAAAGCATTACTAATTAAGAAAAAGAGCCAATATTTTAAGGGAAAAAGACAGGCTGATTCATTCATTAAAATATGCCACATAACTTTTAAAAAAAAACAAATATCTGGAAAATAGGAGGTGAATCACACTCTCCCAAAAAATTAATTTGAAAATAAAACTTAAACCCTTAAATTATTGATTTTGGCTGGTAGCAAAGGTTTTATGCAGAATTAATCTCCTATCTGAGTAATAATAAAGTTATAATAATAATGGTATGGTGCCTAGCTTCTGTAGACGAGGCTTTTGGCTTTGAAAGGACTTAACTTAAATAAAACTAAAATTTTAGAAAAAAAAATTCACCATTTTATTGTTAATTCTTAAATTCTCCAGGGAGCTTCACATTTCTTTTAAGTTCATTCTTCCTTTCTAATTCCCTGACGTACAGGTATTATGATATCAAGGTGGAATTTATTTAGATGAGCAGTTTTTCTTAAGGCTGGCTTTGACTATTTCGACAATATTTTATAATGACTTTAAATTATTGGCAAACCACTAAGGATACGGCTATACGACATTTTCTGTAGTGAGTGCTTCTGTTTAATCTTCAAGTCACAGTACAGAAAAATGAGTGTTGAAAGCAAATGGTGCCTTGATCAGGTGAGAGCAGAGCGCCAACAACTGTACATTTTGATTTGTTCTGAACATTGGTTTTAAAGCTGCATATAAGATAATAAGCACTTAATTTTGATAAATTATAAAGGTTAAACATTTTTTGTAGTTAGCAGTTAATTTTTTTTATCAATATTTTTTATTTGCAATTTAATCTAAATTATTAATTTTATGTACTATTTTTTAAGTTTAAGTTTTATTTAGGGGTGAGTCAGATATTGATTTTTAGCTTTTAATAGTTTGTGTTAATGTGCCACGCCTTGTAGAATCATTCTTGAAATTATAAAATTAGTTTGTATTATCCATTGTCTACTGTCCCTATATTGATAGTATTCTCTTCAAGACTTATCTTCATTGATGGTCCTTAATAATCTTACTGCGTATCAGTCATACAATTCTTCGTTTGCTTTCTTCACTCTGATAAGGATTGTGTATACATTCCTTCCTGGAAACATTTTGTGAATAAAGCCCAGAGGTCATTCCATTCCCACGTCTTTATCATTTTCTGAGTACCACTCTACCAATCTCCACTGTTCTATCTCTTTGAAATATTTCAAAAACAATTTCTTCTGTTTGAAACATTTCCCTATTCCTATCTATTAACAATGGGTGACGCAGTTAGCTAGGAGGTAGCTATTAAAACTTGGCTAATGAATAGAAGGTAAGTTTTTACAATCATGATTCATACCTTATTCCTCAAAAATAAAATAAATTACACATAATAAAGGTGTTAAGGCTCCCTACTTAAAAAACAATATTCTTATTAAAGTGATATTGTAAAATAAAGGATTTCTCGCCTAAAAGATTTTCTTATAGCCGGGAAATGAAGAATCGCATAATTCTATTCTTGAGACGTCACAACCTAAGAAATATCAGCGTATGGTGAACAAGGATGATTGAATCTTCATTTTACGTGCAGGACATTGTATCCATAGTCAAGTCTTAATATTACGAGAGCGTTAAATATGCGGAAAACTATGTTTATATAGATATTTTTTTCTTAATAAGGTTTAACCTCCCTTTCAACCATTTAGGGTTATTGAGGGAGGGGTTATATACAGATTGCCATCCCATTTTAAACATCCATGGCTCAGGACAAGCTTTTATTTATAGATGAAATGTTTTCCATGAGGGATTTGCAACCACAGCGCCAGGATTGCGAGACCCGAACTGATCCCATGAGCTAACCAGGCGCCCCTATCTTCATATTTAAATGCGTATTCGTATTCGAGCATTTAAATATGAACTAAACACGTAAATGTGATCAAATATATACCACAGTTAATTCTTTAAATCCTGTTCTCCCTGTCGCATTAATTAATTAATTAATATTTAACTCTACTGTAACACTCATAAAATCATAAATTTATTTTTAGAACTTCACGTTATTTTCCTAGTATCTCTGCTGCTATATTTAATTTTGTTGCCAATGATAGTACAAAAGAACAGTATTTTATAAGTACATCATTTGTAGCTTCTAAAATCATATTTTGCCATATTATATGTCTATTATATATATGCTTCTATCCAAGGCATACAAACAAACATTTTTCAGTTCTTACAAGATTGAGCTGTTACTTCTCTGAAAATTTATTCTCCAAAGTATAATTATATTTATAAAATATATTTAATTTCCCCATGTTTCCTTAAAGAGGGGCATAAATAATAGTAAATGATGAATATTACCTTACATGATGGGGAGGAATGAGAATACTAATTAAGACAACTAAGTTTGGCCAGAAAGGAAGAGTGGAGGAAGTGTTTAGTTATCCTAGTAATATTCATATATATCTTTCTAAATATGCTTTTAAATATATGAAAAACAAACTTCATGAAACTACATTTTTCACCGATTATGTTAAATATATTTTTCATAACTAAAAAATAATCCTTTCCCCTCAAAAGATTTCAGCTATTAATGTACTCGCACAATGGAATAAATACCAAATTTAGCCTCTTCTAGAAATTATGTATGCAGAGTATACACACACACACACACACACACACACACACACACACACACACACACACACACATATATATATATATCATTCAAAGTTTTATCTCAGTAAACAGAAAATATTGGCACAAAAGTAGAACATAAGCAGGAAATAATAAATACTTCAGTTATTAATTTAAACACCATTTCAGTTATTTTTTAAATCAGATTTTTGTACAATATTTTTCAATCCCTCACCATTTAATTAGGCTGACCTAGTTTTTTCTGGGTTTTTTTAATGCCCTTTTCACTATTAAAAAAGAAACATATCTCTTGTTGTTCCTTCCTCCTATAAAGTTAATTGATTAAGATAAGAGTTTCATCATACCTTCTATTATCCGTCTTCATTGGTTTCTGCAAACCATCTTCTGTTGGCGAGCGTTTTCGGACATTGTCCATCTTCTGGCTGAATACATGCGTTCACTGTCACTGTCTGTATTGTAACAGAGTTGTATACAGACAGTGACAGTGAACGCATGTATTCGGCCAGAAGATGGACAATGTCCGAAAACGCTCGCCAACAGAAGATGGTTTGCAGAAACCAATGAAGACGGATAATAGAAGGTATGATAGTTCTATATTCATTGGTGGTGGAAATAACCTTTTAATAATAACCTTGAATTTTAAAATATAGATCTTAGTAATAATAACAGATATTTTTAGAAATATATAGTAATTATTACTTTAAGCAATAAAAAAAAACATTATTAGAAATACTCTAAGATGATTTTAGTTGGGGTTCGGTCGAGGTAGATCCAAAAAAACACAAATAAAAAAATGTATTTTTTTAATGAAGGATTATCTGCCAACGTTTCGGCTTACATTGTAAGCCATCTTCAGGGCTATCATGAAGATGAGAGAGGACGTCTTGTCCCTAGGTTCACATTTCCATGACTGGACANAAATGTGAACTTAGGGACAGGACGTCCTCTCTCATCTTCATGATAGCCCTGAAGATGGCTTACAATGTAAGCCGAAACGTTGGCAGATAATCCTTTATTAAAAAATACATTTTTTAAATTTGTGTTTTTCGGATCTACCTCGACTGAACCCCAACTAAAATCATCTTAGAATAATATCTACGGTCAACAAACTCTCTTTTTGATTATTAGAAATAATTTTAATGACTATTCTGTAATAATATAATAAATATGATCTCTTTTAACTAAGTAAAACATATTAGCAAATTCAATTTTTTTTCTCAGCTTTCTTTTAAAATTTTAATTTGAAATTAAAATTATTATTTCCTCCTCATGAGTCATTTATTATTTTACTTACTTAAACTTAGTTATTAGCCTATATAAAATTATAATTCTGGACCATAATAAGATTATAAATAAAAATTCACTGTAATTATACATAAAAAATAAGAAGACAGAGAAATTACAAGTTGTAGCATAAAAGGGTATAATTATGAATGAAATTATATAATTTAACAAAAGAAACTAAAATAATACTTTATTTGGTGGTAAGGAAATAGGAAAAGCATCATAGACATATTATTTCAAGGTTGAATTCTATCAGTAAATTGGACAATTATATTTATAGCAACAATGCATGAAAGGTTCATTAACAATAAAGAACTACTTAAGCTTAAATGATTAATTAGATACAAAAAGTATGGGCTCTATATTAATTTATAAGTTTAAAAAGAAAAATTACAAGAGTTGTGCCATTACTCATGGCTCATACTTAATATTTAAGCAAATTTTGACAAATCTATAATTTTTTTTTTCTCCTTTTTTTAATGAAAAGTAGTACTTCCAAAATCCTGGGTATTGAAACCCAAAACATCTGTGAGTCAGATTTTACTATATCTCTTATATACATGAAAATAAAGTGTTCTTTAATTTTTCCCAATTATATCTCAATCTACAATAATTATTAGTCTGGTTAATATAATTATTTTAATTATATTATTTATTATTCATTTTTTGCAAATTTACCGATTTAGTTACAATAAAACTTAATATTCATAGATTCTCTGGTGTTCCTGAATAGACAGAGACCTGAAACACACAGGGTGAGTTGCTTTTTTGACTGTGAAGNTTTTTTTTACCATAGATATTATTGTTAGATTTTTTGTTGGGGTTTGGTCAAGGTAGATACAAAAAAATACAAATTTAAAACAAAAAAGTGTATTTTGTAAAATTATCTGCCAACCTTTCAGCTTACATTGTCAGCCATCTTCAGGGCTTCAGTAATATTCACATTTATTTATGACAATTCTATATTATAATTTTGTAAATCATTAATTTTTTATTTTTATTTTTATTAGTACTCTTATGACATTGTATTTTAACAGCTCTGAAGATGGCTTACAATTCATGTGACCTGCTTCAAAGGGGCAATATCAGGAAAATTGGCAGGAATTCTTTAGGAAAAGTAGTCTTAGGAACTAGGAAACAAGTTAGACAGGTTTATTTAGGAGGGCTATTGGTTTTTCAGAAAATGTTTGAATAGTTGAAGAAATTTGTTTTATGTCAGTTCTGTCATTAACTGGGTTTTGTTGTAAATTAATGTGAACGGTTTCTGATAATAGGCATTTATGTTCATAGGGTTCAGTGGAAAGAATGGTAATGTTATCGAAATCATATGTGTGTCTTTCATGAATGATGTATTTTGTGAGGGCAGTTTTTATTTGTTTTTATTAATCTGTAAAAAATCAAAGATTATCTATAGTGCCATATATCTTAAAAAGATGTCCAATAGTACCAATGTGAATATTTGAATTCCATGGTAACTCTGCTGAAAAAAGATCCTTTGAACTATTCTATATGTACTTCAGCTTCTGCGTTAAAAAAAGGAAAAAATCAATCTCCCAGGACTAGCATAAAATAAACAAATGTTTCCTATGTTTCAATAAAGGTGGAGTTAATAATAGTAAATGACTGACTAATTTGATCGTACAAGCAAAAAGTGTAATGACATTAAGGAATAAGGACACTAATTAGACTAGGTCTAGTCTGACTAGCATAAGGGTATTTTTTATAATATAATCTTTTTTAAAAATATTATAGAATAAAATACAATAAAAATATAGTTTACACTCATGTTCAATAATTGTTTTGTCATAACGCTAATAAGAAAAGCTCAAATACCAAATTTGATTAAAGACTCTATTTTACCAATTTAAAAATTGGTAAAATAACTAACGTTCTTCAGTATAATTTTTTTTTCTTGACTATAGTAATAAAAAATGTATTATTGGTTTTTTAATTTGGTTTCTATTTTATAACTCTCTAACTTGACACCAAACTGGTGGTATAAAAAGCCCCAGTATGAAATTTAATTTATTTATTTTTTAAATTACAGATCACAAGAAGAATTTATTGTCTAAAGATTACAGCATGCAGATGATATTGAACTCATAAATTTTAAAAATGGGCTTTATTTGACCTTTGAGAAGTAGGATGAAGTGCTTTTACCAGGAATGAATGTTTTCTACACTTCAAGAAAAAAAGTCTTGCTAAAATCAAAGAGGACCAAGAGAACACCCAGCTAATTTTTAATTCAGAGATAATTGAAATTGTACTAGAATTCACGTATTTGGCTAAATTTATTAGCAAAATGTACCTAGAAGTGTCACTTTTAGGAAATAAACTTTAAGGCATATATGTTCTCGTATCTCTGGGCCCCTCCTCATCCTTGCTTATGGAATTGCATGCTGGACATGCATGCTTGTAAGAAATACGATTCCTGGCGAACAATACAAATACAAATACTTTGTGTTAGTTTAAAATACTTTTTTTTTTTTTTAATTTCACAAATGTGTTTGACTTTTCTGTAACCAAAGAATGAAATATAGAAATAAATTGTCAATGGTAAACAATAGTTTTTTAGAGAGCCAAGTATTGGTAAAATATAAGTGTCGTAGGTAATTCAGAAAACCCTATATTTTCTATTTTATTAAAGAATGATCTGAGCTGAAACATAAAAAAAAATTGTCAGAAATTGTTTTGGTCATGACTGACTGGTGCATAAATGAGAGATATCACAAACTACACCAATAAAATGATCATTATCATTACATCAAGTAACCATAGAGGCTATGAATGGAAATGTATTGATTTTATTTCTATGAAAGTTATTTTTCCACTAAACTTTTTTTTTTTACATTAAAAATAATTTCAATTAAAAATTATATTAAATAATTAAGCACTATCTGCATAAGGGAACCTTATCATTCAAAATATTTACATTGATAGATGAAATAAATTCCTTAGCTCAAACAAATAATAAGTTCACTTATACTGAGACACTAGAAACAAGTGCTTTTTTGCTTGTTGTTTCAGCAAAACTTCCATATATAAAAGATTAAGAGGTTTCTGGTGGAGATAGTGGTACCATTAACAATTTTTTTTTTCCTTCATAAGTAGGAGGCCTCGTTTAATATGAATTTTTGTAACTCTCTAGTGAAACTATGAAAATTTAATTAAATTTACATTTATTGGAGGGATGATTAAACATTTTTAATATGTTTATTGTTATTATGTTTTCATATGTTGTTCCTTATTGGAAGGTAGAAAATCCTTTAAAATAATTTCATTCTAGTTTTACTCAATAAACCAGGTAATTGTTTTTTATCAGGGAATTGATGGAACAATTTTAAAAATAATTTAGAAATATTCTTATCAATAATTGTTTTTGGATCCTTAGTCGAAAATACTATTTTTTTCTTCTTTAATGTTATATAGTGAACATCAAAGCTTAGTCTCAACATGTTTAAATTTCATTTATTTATTAGTTAAAAGAAAAATAAATACATTTCTAAAATAGTTTTAATCTAAATTTACAAAGAGAATATTTAAATTATTGTTCATTGAAACTAGAGTAAAAATTTTCTTAAAATTTTAAATGATTTAAAATAATATTTTCAATATAGAGAGTATTAAAAATTTTAATCTAAAATAAAAGAGTTAATAAGATTCTAATTTTGTTCAATGTGTGAAGTAAACATGCAGTTTTAATTTTTTTTTTTACATTGTTTTATAAATAATTTTAAGGAAAATGTTTTGCTATGCAATATTATATTTGAAAAAGGAATATAGAACCCTGACCATGTAAAACATTTCTAATCTTCAAAGATAAGGGGGGTACAAAATTATCTGCTCTGGCTCTCCCAATTCAGTCAGCGCTGGTCCTTCGCGCATGCTCCTCCCTCGCCATATTCCTCAGTTGTTTACGTTTAAGGTTGGGTTGCGGATCGGACTATGGTTATAGTTTTATGTTGACGTCGTTTTTTCAGCTTTAGTGCGGTCTTACGATGGTCTCTAGTGCAAATTTGGTGTGTTTTCACTTTGATGTGTCTTAGCACCTCATCATAAATGTTCGCCGTAATGGATTCTCTGAGGAAATGGCTGTATAAGCCGAGGGTAAGTCACTTACTATTTTTCTCTGACCTATTTTTGAAATAAATAACTTTTATTGAGGGATTGATTGCTTTTTCTTTTGTATTATATGATGATAATTGTCAAAATGAATTTTTCCTAATATCGACAAGCGTTAAAATATATTGCCTTTTTAGTAACTTCTTGATTTTTCATCTCTAAGTTTTGATATTTCGCAACAATTCTTTCCAAACATTTATCTTCCGATCTAGTCATTGTTAGTAACGTATTTTCTTCTATTTCCTCCCCAATTAAAATTAAAAGTATGTATATAAAGTATAGTTGAGAACAACCTTCATTTGTGAAGGTGACAACTCTCTGCTCTACTTCCTTGGCTGTCAAGCTTATACCTGATTATGATTTTCTGGTTTGTTCAGAGCTAACATTTCTTCATACCTTACTTTCTCTATTATTCAGATAAATAAATCTTTTCTAAATAATGACTGCCCGTTAAATTGTAATTTACAGGTGATTTCAGTTGTGTGTAAGAGGAAGGTAAATATATTTTTACCCCCTTATTTTGTTTTATTCCTCCCAGTTAAATAATTTATTTTGAATAAGTTTTATAATCATCTTTAAAAGCCTTGGGTGAAAGAAAAAAATTAATTATGTCTTATTAGGGTAGGGGTTCATCAAATGCATTTAATTAAATATTTTGTACTGTTATTTGCTTGTTTATAGATAATTTTCTTAGGCCAATTCATAACTATTATTTAAAGAGAAAATTTTCTCCATTTGATTTAAAGATTAGTATGATTAAGTCACATGAGTGTTACCTGATTTAAAGATTTTCTTCATTTCTTTGGCTAGAGGCTCCACTTTTGGTTAATCACTATTTTTTAAATTACTTTAATTGATAATGTATTTTAATTTTATTATTGAAAGTTTAGCAATTTATAGAAGTAATTTCTTTTGTCCTTACATTAAGAGTTTTAATAAGAAAGTGAAAGTTATTTCATGCATATAATTATTTTTATTACAATTAAATAACTAAATAAATTAAATGCTTTTATTTATTAGGAATTACATTATAGTAATTTTTGCTAGCAGCTCCATACAAGCTTGAAATAATATTACAAGTTTTGTCTTGTAGAAATATTGTTCCCCTTAGAGTTATTTTTGGAGGAAGGGCTGGTGTCTTTTGCTCCTAATGGGACAAAAACAATCTTAGGGTTAGCAGCTGTCACTCCCTCCTTATGTGTCACACTTGTGTGGAGGATATCTCCTGTGACTAACTTAATTCACCTGAATATCCTGACTGTGCTGGAAAAATCCTTCAAAAACTAAACAAAAACCTTTCTCCTATGATAATAGGATAATAATAATAATTGTTAAATAATCTTATAAATTTTGAAGTAATTTTTTTTTAATTCATAGTTTTCTGCATAGAAAGAAAATCATTGTTTTAGTGAAACAAAAGATTACATTTTAAGTTTATTTGTTTAATTTAAAACTTCCTTAGTGAGTTGGGGAAAAAAAAAAAAAAAAAAAAAAAAAAAAAAAGACAACTTTGAAACAGTTGTATGTTATGCCTGTTTCACAAATTCTCTCTTTCATTAAAAATGGTTTAGGTTTCTTTTCTAGGCTATCCTTTCTCCAATTGTATGGAATTCTTTGTCCACAAGTTTTCAGAAAATTTTCAGTTATTTTATGGAAAAATGAACATTTGCACAATAAATTTTTTATAGGAAAACTTCATCTTACTATAAGAAAATCTGGGTTTTTTTTTAAATATCTGATCATTAAAAAAATTGGTCTTATTAGATCTATAAAAATTTAACTGGCTTAATCTACAGAAGAGGTCTGTAGAAAGAAAGTAGAAATGAAAGAAAAAATTCTGTTACAAATACATTCATATGTATGTATATATGTCGATTAGCTTATAATTGAAGCCTACATACACCAATTATAATGGGTAATGAAATTTCATTAGACAAATGATGTCTTGAAAAAAGTTCTATTAGGTTTTACCCAATAATTAGTAAGATATGCTTCCTATTTTAAATTAAAGATGGACATTAATAAGATCAAATTCCTATTTTAAATTAAAGATGGAAATTATTAAGGGTGGAAGACTAATTTGATCTAGACCTAAGTAAGATTGTTACTAGATGAAGCAGGAAGTGAGAGGAATACTCACCCCTGCTAGTTGCATTTTTAATTACCATCCTTACTGAGATATTTTATTAGTGAGTTTATAATTTATTTCAGGAAAATACATCTATTATAAAATATGTTTTGGTCACTAAACTATAATATACACATGTTTTTATTTGGTGTCTCTTAACCCTCTTCTTTCACTTTCCTTGTGAATTAATTTTTAATCGAAATCAACTGGTAAAGAAGCGCAGATACTGAATTTGTTGTCTTCAGTTTTTTAATTCTCATCCAATCCTAGTTACTAGTTAAATTTTTAAATATCTTCTTCAGTATGTTTTTCATATGATATAGAAGTAAACATTAAAATTTTATATTACAGTCATTATGTTGTGAATAATGTTCAACTATGCAACTAGCATATAACCCAAAAATTATTATTAAAAATTTATTCAAATGGAGAGTTTTTTGACCGTAGATATTATTATTAGATGATTTTTGTTGGGGTTCGGACAAGGTAGATCCAAGAAAATACAAATTTAAAAAAAAGTGTATTTTAAAAAAATTATCTGCTGACGTTTGCTTACATTGTAAGCCATCTTCAGGGCTGTAGAAATGCAATGTCATGAGAATACAATAATAATTTAAATATTATAATGTTGAATTGCCATAATGTAATGTGATATCAAAAGTATGAATGTAGAAAGCTCTGCAAAACAATTTAAAACATGCAGATAACAACCTTTTAAAAAACAATTATTGAAAAAAATTATTATTATTGTATTCTCATGACATTGTATTTCTACAGCCCTGAAGATGGCTCACGAATTAATATAGTTTCTACAGCCGAAACACCGGCAGATATAATAAAAAAAAAAAATACACTTTTTTTAAAAATTTGTATTTTTTTTGGATCTACCTTGACCGAACCCTAACAATAATCATCTAATAAAAAAATATAGTTAAACAACCCTTCAAAAATCATTTATTTATGGCATCACGAATTAACATAGTTTAAGTTTATATTAAATATTAATTAATATAACACTAGGGAACAATTTGAAACTAAATTTCTGCTGAGTTAGATTTTTTAGCTGTTTTCTATAGAATTAGGGATGCTTTTTTTCAAAACTGATTTTAGTTTTCTTCTATCACGTTACGTTCGGTTTCTATATGAGTGGGGCACATGCTGGTCAAGACCTGCCTGTTTAGTTACGTCTGTTATACTGTGGTGAAACGTTGTGACAAGCATATTCTGCCTATTTTAAAGTGAAACTTGGTGATCAAGATAAAGCATGGGCACCTTATAAAGTGTGTAAACAGAGTGTTGAGGGTTTACGGATGTGGACCAAGGGAACACGTGCTAAGCTTCCATTTGGTATACCTATGATTTGCCGCGAGCCCAAAGATCATTCAAGTGATTGTTACTTTTGTATAGTGAAAACATCGTGATATAACAAGGAAAACAAATGTAAAATAAAGTATCCTAGTTTACCGTCAGCTATACGCCCAGTACCGCATTCAGCCGAAGTCCCCGTGCCAGTTTTCAATGAATTTCCCTCTTTGGAAGAAGGGGAATACGGTTATGGCATTCAAAAACATTGTTAAAGACTTTCGTGGAAATACACGAGTATTGAATTATTCCGAAATTGTCCAGAAACTTTTGGAACGCTTCCAAAAGCTAGGTTGCAACATGAGCATTAAATTGCATTTTTTACACACCACCTTGCTAATTTCCCGGCCAATCTTGGTGCAGTGAGTGATGAGCAGGTTAAGCGTTCCCATCAAGATTTGAGGGTCATGGAAGCAAGGTATCAAGGTAGATGGGACGTACATATGATGGCTGACTATTGTTGGAGCATCAAGCGCGAATGTACACAAACTAAACACTCCAGAAAAAGCTACAAACATAAATTTTTATCTTAATTTTTAGGTACTGTTCATTAATTAAACAATTTTATACGTATGAACTCGACTTAACTTACATTAAATGATTTGTAAACTGTATATTTGATACTTTTTTACTTTATGTTCTTTTAAATCCATGATTAGTATGATTTCTGAGGATATCCTGTAGTTTAAAAAGTTGACGTGATAGACAAAATCTGAGGTTATTCTCAGATTCAGACGCCGAGAATTAGTGAAAAAACAGTGTCAGATCTAACTCAACAAAAAATGTGTTCCCCAGTGTAATATATTATATTATTAATAAATTAAATAGTATTAATGTATAACGTTTTTTTTTCTCTTATTTTATGGCTGAAAATAATTCCATACTTGACTATTTCAGATGTATATTTTTTGCCAGATTTGGTAGGTAATTTTTTTTGGAGACCAGACCTCACCTTTCCCCTCTTCTTTCAGCTCTGTTATATTTCTCTAACTTGTTTTTCTCAAGTTTCAATAGATAATTGCAATTCACTTCTCTCGTATGCCTCAATGTCGCTATTGAATAACTGTTTTTTTTTTTCCACTAGCAAATGAATGAGTGACATATTATGGTAATTTCTGTTTGCTCTTGACAATTAGAAAAGCTTTGTCAATTACTTAAGGAAACCTTGGTATATTAAGTATCCTTAGAAATACTTCTTAAATGCTCCTTTGATTTCTGTATCTAACCATTACTCTTGATCCTTTTGTCCACTTGACAAGTAGTAATTAACTTTATTAATTGTTCTATTGAATTTTTATTTTTCCCTCAAATTTTTAAGTTATTCTTGAATGTATTGTATTCAATCAAGTACCTGCTATTTTTAGTAGGTTTATTTACTAAGGGAATAAATCTGTTCACAATTATTATCATACCACCAATTTTTGAAACTTTTTTTTTCAATAAATCTTACGTCTGGTGATGAGGATTTACAGAAAGCCCAAATGAAAAAATCATTAATTCTTCATATAAGTGAATAATAACAATAAAAGTGGAACAGTAGCTTTATGTAATAATTTTCTTCGATCCACGTTTTATGTATTTTTTATTTTTTTTTTTACAAGAACACGTGTTAAGGAATATGTGACTAAAAGGAATGAGCACCTCCAATTCATTGTCTTGTCGAGGGCCTGTCGTCATAATGCTCTTTTTGGCTATTAAGGTGAAATCTGTCACTTACTCCTCTGTCAGTCCTTTGATGAAACACGTATGAAAGATCTGTGTAGTTAAAGCTTCCTATGCCTCATTTAAGGCGGACATAAATAAGAGTAAATTACTCATTCAATCCTACATGCCGGAGATAGCAATAAGTGGAAAAATACCTCTAAACCTGAGGGGAGATACTTAGCTATCATAGTTATATTGTAAAATATCTTCCTTAATAAGCCTTTTTAATGTTCACGTAGGCTTCGACGGTCGTCAGATGTATTCACCGTTTCTTCTTCCGGGTTGGACCGTGTCAAGTTGTTGATAGTTGCCGAGCTTTCGCACATCATGTGATGGCTTCTTCAGGGCTTAAAAAAGAGAATGAGAGTGTTTTTGAACTCTCATTCTCTTTTCAGCCCTGAAGAAGCCATCACATGATGTGCGAAAGCTCGGCAAATAACAACAACTTGACATTCTCTTTTCAGCCCTGAAGAAGCCATCACATGATGTGCGAAAGCTCGGCAAATAACAACAACTTGACACGGTCCAACCCGAAAAAAGGAACGGTAAATAAGCGTTTTTAAATTTAAAAAGCGTCATTTAACAAAAATATTGAATAATATTACACCTCTTTTGTTAAGTAAACTTTTTCTTAAGTCGATATAAGAAGATATCAATATTTAAAAATATCTCTTCCCCTTACCTCTATCATTAAAATCTTCTTTAATACGATTTTTTTTATTTATACATGTTATAAAATGTAAGTGTCTTAAGTAAATTAACATTCGACTCTTTTATTGTTCTATTTTTTTTAGTGTTAATTGGAATTATTTAGAATTTTTAATAAGTCTAAAAAGCAAATTCTCATAGTTCGTGGCCAGAGTATTTATTATGAAAAACTGAACGATAATGCCATGGTGTAGCAAAAAGGACGCTATCATGACTAATGGTTCGTTGTCGGACTCTCAAGGTGTCTTCGTGGTTTCTGGGGTCCCCCCCCCCCCCTTTGGGCAAGATTCGCGAGATACGGGTGGGTACCCTCTTCATCTTAGGGCTGAAGATTATTTTCTATTGTCTTTTACGCATTTCCCGAGAGAAAATCAAGCTAGTCTCACTGTTTTCAATTTTTTTTCGCCAAAACCACTTTCAAAAATTTATAGGAATTTACCATTTACATGCATCATCTTATATTAATTCCGTATTTATTGCGCCGCCTAATACACATTGAGCAATATATTAAATATATATACGCGCACATACCTACATGCGCAAATAAGTCTCTACGCGCTCTTATGATCTATATTTTCAAGAAAGTGTGCAGGTCCTGTAAAAAGGTCGTGAGGCGGGGGATCAAATTTTAGCTATTCCCTCACTCCTACTAGTCCGATTTTAGGAATGAACTTAGCTTTCTTCTTATATTTAAAATCAATATGGCAAATATCATTAAAAAATTAAAACCAGAAAAATAAATTAAATTGTGGTTCTAGTCTATTATATTAAAATTTATCATTTAGCTAAAATCCACTCCAATTTCCCTTTGTAACGACGAATATATTTATTTTATCAATTAACAAATCTGTGCTGATATTCATTGTTGAGCAACAAAATTACATTTTAATAAGTGATTTATTACATAATATTAAATTCAGTTATTAAACATTTACTTTTTTTTTAAAAGGAAAATTTAGAGCTTGAGTAAGCTCATAAAACGAAACGCAGCTTTATTTACGCACTTGCTGTGTGGCAGTAGCGTTTCCCAATTACTACAATCATTGTCCGTTTTCCAGTGATTTCCGGAGATATCTTGAGACAGCCGATAAGAATTTAGCCATTCTCTGGGGCCTGTCTGCCTGGGAAATCTCTTTGTGTTGGGGTCCCTATTGCGATAAACATTTGTTTGGGACACCACTATCTTGATAGTGCGCCGTTCGCAGAAGTCCAAATACTCCCGCAGCTTATCGCCTGTGTGTTCGTCAAGTCGTGGCAGATAGATAAAGCGAGGCTCTCTGCATACAACTATGTGGGGGGTGACCAATGAAAAGTTAGATAGCTTTTGGCAGACTCCCCTCAGTAACCTGTCTAAGGTAGTCACGAAGGTTACCTGAAACCTTCCCAATGGATAACCTATGCTGTTACGATTATATGAAATTTCGCGGTTCGGTTCGTTCTCATGGCTGATTTTTTAAAAGAAATTCATACAATATTTTCTCCCATCAAACTAATTCAGATGTGATAGTCATCTATATATGTTGGAACGTTATCAAAATTCGAAATATTAATATCTTCTTTATTATTATCGTTTCGAAATAAATCTACAGAAAACAGTAGTAAAATTTAATTTTTATAACATCTATATTTTATAGTTTTTTTTTTTATATTTTATTTAAAAAGCCATATTGAAAAAAATTAACTTTGAAGATTGTTTAGTGGGTTCCCATATTTTTAAAATATGAAACGCTATTGGCCTTTCTATTGTTGACCATTGAATGAATTAATTTTTGTCTGAAATCGAAAAATTTAGAACTTAACATTTTATTTATTATTAATGTTATTAAAAAAAAAAGGAAAAAAAAAAGGGTCGTAATGGGTAGAAAATAATTTTTTGCCATTTATAATCTGTTATATTTTTGAAATACCTTCATTAAGGAAGTTATTTACAAAAATTAAATTAACTTGTAAAGTAGGTCAGGCCTCCCACTTTTCCAAGATGGGAAAAATAATCTTAATTCAATATTTGGGTTGCATTTGATTTATTTTGTAATTGTTACATAGATTTGTTTTGCTTGAACAATCATAGAGATAGGTCTAGTTTTCAAAAACACAATATGAAGTCGTCAAAAGAATTCTAGAACAAAATACATGAAAAACTTAATTTTATCATTCATGCCCCTGAAAATATTTGCAGAAGCGCACTATAAGAATGCTATTTGATAATGGACCAGGATGGGTGAGCATGATTCCCACCTGTCCTTAGGGATCGGGATAATGGCATTCTCAGAGGAGACTTATGAAGATAATTTTTACCTTAATTTAAAGTTTTTAAGGTCATCTTACTCGTACATTCACATTTAATGAAATATGGAAAAATCTGCTTAACTTACTCGGCTCCTTCGCGCCGAAACAGATTCGATTACTCTGCAATACCAGCAAATTCATCTCAGCTGTTACATCTGCTGAGTAGTTTCGACCTCATAGAAGTAGGGGGGGAGGGGGTTACCTAAATAACATTTTCTTTTCGTATTTCTTAAGTCACATTGTGGGTTTTTTTTTTT
>KZ807139.1:584078-597947 GCA_000696205.2 Oncopeltus fasciatus
TTTTTGCACATTAAAAAAATAAAATACATCTGACGACCGTCGAAGCCTACGTGAGTATATATATATATATACATATATTCACACTTGAACACTCACATTAAATTTTTATTATTATTATTTACACAATATTTTAATATTAACAAAATGTTTTTGTATATTATTTACTCGTTTCCTGTAAACTAGATACGTAGTCACTAAAATTTGTGTGTTTATACGTCCATGTGTTTGTTTGACAACGCTCTAAAGGTCACAGTTTTCATATTTTCGTCATGAAATTGAGGAAGTAGTTTTTAAATGCAAAATGAAAGGCTAATTTTTTTATTGAGCATAATCAGACCTACAGGAGTGGGATTACTTGAAATTTAAGTTGGAAAAAAGACGTTTGTGAATTGTAGCGGGCGTAATATTTAATTTAGAGTTATACAACTAGTAGCTGATGTATATTATATATGTGTGCGTGTGTGCGTGTGTATGTTTATGTATTTGTTGGTAGAAAACATATTTTAGGAATTAAACTGCGACACTAAACACCTAGGAGTAAGTATGGTGTATATAAACCATACCCAGTTCTGAATTCTAATGGTTCGTCGTATAAGCCGCAATTAGTTATTTATCATGTCACATTTTACTGTAAAAAAAAAAAAAAGGCCCAGTGTTAGCGTTTGAGAGGAATGGGACCTAGTGAGCACAAACAATGTTTTTCGCTGGAGTGAAGAGCTTAATAAAACTGAACATAGATTTGTTTATTGGTGAAAGTTATATTTAACATGATATGAAAAGTTAAATGTAAATATTGATACAGATACTGAGGAATTCCAGTAGTTCTCCCAGCTCCTCATGTGGCAGAAAGTATACCAATTGGCTAGCCTACGGAAGTCAAACTGGTAATCAGTTTTCCATCAGTTCTCATGATGGGCTCGTCAGATCCCCAAAGCCTCATTGCTGTATAAAAATTAAAATGAAGATTAATGTATGTTCATTCCCACAAAACTAAATAAAATGATTATTATTTATGTGCAGTACTTATTACATTTTTATAATTTCTATTATATTTCTATCTGCATAACGAAAATGAAGATAAACTGTTAACTTTTACTGATAATGTTTTTAATATGTATAATACAGCAATGTACAGGAACGGGATTTGGTTCTCAGGGGGGGGGGGGGTGGCTAATGTATTCTACGGAGGTACACTGGCTGATTGAATGTATCCGTCGCTTCCTCGTGTAACTGTACCGCCCTGTACGGTAGGTCCTTTGAGAGGGTGGTTGTCCTTAGCCGGCTGACTAGGATGCTGACATCACTGGCGAATGGCTTACACAGAAGGGGCCTTCAGCTCATATCCTTGATCCCCAGCACCTGATGATCGCCTTTTAAGGTTGAGAGCTCCACAGCTGGATATAGTAAAACACTATTGTTATCTGAGGTTTTGCGATTGGTTTTTTTTTATTTTCATTGAATTCAATATTCGGTTGAAGGTTATCTCCTATTCCATCGATAACTGTCTAATCATTATCATCATAACATTTTGTTCTTTCGTTGTTTTATTTCCTTAAATGTAATTCAATTAAACAATTAATAAGATAATATATCTGACAGATATCGATGAACCCATTTTGAGTAGATTGAAAAAATAATTGTTGTTTTGTAGTAGACTTATTGTCGATGTGGTATTCTGTACAACTTTTAGACCTCAGAAAGGAATCATTCATATTTCTGAAAAGGATTTTGCCCACTGGGCTGCTATAATTAGCTCTGATTAGCTGTTTCTAGTTGCTAAAAAAAAAGTGGGACCATCTATCTCCAAAACTATTTGATAAACTGGGCTAATGGTGTATTTCTTATCCCCCAACCATTTGAGCTTTTTGTTTAGTGTTTGGTCATTCTCAAGATCTGTTTATTTAAAAATAGTGGAGATAAACGTATATTTATTTATCGCTGAAGGCCATTGTATGTGTTTGTAGAGAATTATAAAAAAAATCCTTTGATTTCTTCATCAGTTAAGTAAATTGTTACTGTAGTTAATTTTTGAATTTCTATTTAAGCAATAAATTGTATCGAGTTATTGGTGACTATACTATTATAGTATTTGTATTATATAAACTGTTGAACTTATAGTATTCTTTTGTTAATTCCACTGCTTTATTTTAGGAAAATAATAACCTGTAAAATCCATTTGTCCATGATGAGGCAAACCTAAGTATTTTTCATTATTTTTTGTAGCGAATGAAACGAATTGCTGATAATTTGGAGCAGTTTTCAGAAGTTAAACATCTATATTTATTTATTTATCTCTTTATTATATTTGCACGTCTGCAATTATTGAAATAATGATACAAAATTCCTTTATAGCTTCTTTTTGCAAACTATAGGTAACATTGGTTGAGGGGGAGGCAGTTTAGAGAAAAGCTTCATTTAATATCTTAACAACTTCTTTATTAATATAAAAATTGGTGTAAAGTGTAATTTTATAATATTTGTACTCTGTAATTAAAAAAGAAAAAAAACCCATATAAATCATGATATTTATCTCTCTTAATTTTAAAACAAAGAAACCAAAATCAGTATATAGACTTTCCATTGAAATCCTTTTAAAGATTTTTGTTTTGGTGGCAATTGGATCGGTGGAAGAAGGAATTTCAAAAAAGACTAAAATTGATAATCGTAATTATCATCTTTGTTTTTATTTTAGTTGCGAAAAAGTTTTAGGAATATAACAGGGGTAAAGTGCAAATTTTCTATATTTATATTTAATACAATTTTTACTAAAGCGCTTATAAGGGATGTTACTGCTACGGGAGAGCGATTCCCCCTACTGTTCCTTTCAGGTAATTTTAGAGCCAACTTAAGTTTAGGGTAAATAATCTAAAGGGATATTATAACTACCAATGAATATAGAACTATCATACCTTCTGTAATCCGTCTTCATTGGATGATAGTTCTAACTCTAGTGGTCATGCATTTTAAGCTCACTGTTCTCCCCGGCTTCTAATTTAAATGTTTTCTTTGACTCTTATTAATATTAATAATAGTGTGTTGGGCTTACGAAAAAAAAAAGGTTAAAAAGCTTTAATAAGATATTTTTTAGTTTCTTCTAGTATTAATGACAAAAAAAGTGTGTAGCCACCTGCACAATGGCACCCATTGCATTATTATACGCACCGTATTGGATTGAGCAGGCTAAAAGGCTTTTGAAAGGCTTAGCTCTTAGCCGTTGCCAAGTCAGTCCGTGATGTTGATCCCCGAATGCATGCCTGCCAAAACAAACAGGCCGATATATTACTTCTCTGAAACCACCTCTGAGACCTTCGCCCGGAATTATTTCAGCTCTCTAATTGTAAGTTGCAGACCGCGGATCTCATCAAGTTATGACGACTTCAGCCCCCTCCACTTCATCACGAATGTGGTGTTTGATGGCTAATCCGGGGGTAGAGAGTGCTGCACTCGCTGCATTAATCACTCCATCCCCTAATGCATTCAGGGGTGGTGGTGGTGGTTAATGTTTATTTTTAATTCGGTCACGCCATTCTTCCCTTAGAAATTGCAGTGGAAAGGGCGGTACTACACTGATGCTCTAGCCTGGAGAAACCATTAAATGAATATACGTCTTTTAGTAGATTTCCTTCACCTTGATACTGTGAAATTTTTTGGGAAAAATAACTCCATTTTTCTTTCTGAGTCTTCATAAGGGAAGTCAAGAATTTCTATTTCCAGTACCTTCGTCGTTATTTAATCAATTAATATTTATGGTTTTGATAAACTTTACTGCTAATTGTTCAGTTTCGCCTTGGAACTCTTAATAACAGTTTTTGATAGAAACTTATTTCTTAGCCTATTGTACTCTTTCGCTTTTATCCTTCTCAGTAATCTGCCTTATCCACCCGCAATACTTTAGGGAAGGGGAGGCCAAATAGCCCCCCCCCCCTCTTTTCGGATACTTATAGAAATATACAGCCGTTCACTGAAAAATGACAGTCAGGGAATAGTAGAATCTTAAGTTTGTATATTATAGTGACGTCACTATAGGCACCCTAATAATTAATGGTTATAGACATTGTCAATTCTCCAAGTTCTCTTTCAAATAGAAATTCTAAAAGCTTTGGCTGCAAGAGCGCGCGTACAAACACACATACTTATTTTACAAATATTTTATTTGGTTGCGGTTTTTGATCCCACGTAAATTTCAAACAATTAATGAGAGGGAATAGAATAAAAAAAATCTATCTGTCCCAGCCAGGACACGAACCTGGATTCCCTGCTATCCGGGCCGGTACATTTACCAATTATGCTACCAGGACGAGCTAGATATCTCATTAAATTCCCTCTAAACTAGGTAGATTTTTTTTCAGATAAATTTTTTTATTCTATTCCCTCTCATTAGTTGTTTTAATTTACGTGGGATAAAATACCACAACCAAATAAAATATTTATAGAAAAATTAAATAAAGTAAATGACGAGAGTCGACAAATAGCTTGACAATGTCAGCTCCTTCGAGTTTAAGACGAAGTTCTCGTATTTCTCTTGGATTAGGCTCTCGCTAGTGTAGAGGGAATTTAATGAGATATCTAGCTCGTCCTGGTAGCATAATTGGTAAATGCACCGGCCTGGATAGCAGGGGATCCAGGTTCGATTCCTGGCTGGGACAGATAGCTTTTTATTCTATTCCCTCTCATTAATTGTATAAATACATATTTTACTTATTATTCCTTTTTTTTTTTTTTTTTCAAGTATANTTTTCTTTTTTTTTTTTTTTGTATTTAGTCGTGGGATCGGATAAATTACCAACAAGATATTCAATGGTCTGTTTTTAAAATCTCAATAGGTGAGGATGTTCGCAATTTGCTAAAAAATAGTTAACCATTTTGAGATGGTTAAATAGACTAGAGCTTGGGCGTGTGAAGATATTTTGCTACTTTTACTAAATAATTTGTAGCCGAGATACCAGGAAAAATTTGCCTAAATCCTTCATAAGCTCATTCTCTCGCTAGAAATGACCTCAGAGCCTGAGTTTGTCTTCCGTGACACACGCTTCACCATCCCTAATAAATTTTGCATTAGCGACCATACTCATTAGATATGGCGTGTTGCTTTATCATATTCCCGTCAGTGAAGGACGGGAGGATCGCCCGCCTACTTTCAGACTCACTCTTTGGAAATGTCTGCCGAGATGTCGCAATGTCGGTGGACATTGAGGGAACAAAGACACCTTCTGTACTGTGCCCAGCGAGAGGGGTCTGGTCTTGTGACCTCTCCGGAATATATGCTGCTCCATCAAGTTGTGAACATCCCTTCCATATCCCACCCTTGTGTTGTACTTCATCCCTTGTGTTTGTCGTCTTCTTCATGTGATATCCTTTACCCCCCTTCATACTATCTCACGTTTCCATCGACTTCATTAGATATTTTCACAACATTCATCAAGTTGATAGAGTAACAGTAGCATATCTTTTTTAGGTTCAAGTTGTAAGGTTGTTAAATATATAGTTGTTAGTTTTGTTATCTTTATTAGTTCTTAGGTATAGTTATTACGTACTAGTTGTTAGTTAAATAAATATTATTTATTTTGTGGTCTTTAATCCCACGTAAATTTAGATAATTTTTAGTGCAAGGGAACAGAATAAAAAATCTAACTGTCCCAGCCAGGACACGAACCTGGATAGTCCTGGCTGGGACAGTTAGATTTTTTATTCTGTTCCCTTGCACTAAAAATTATGTTGTTAGTTAAAGTTGTTACGTATAGATATAGGTAATTGATACGTAAGAATCCACATCCATGTGACAAGAAGGTTGTTGATTATATTGATTATGCAGTCTTTCAAAATAGAATAATTAAAATTGAATTAAATAAAAGGAAATTAAAATTAAACTTATTTGTTTTGAAATTTTATGGTTTTTTTTATTAAGTTATTAAGTAATCATCATTTAAAATAAAAAAAAAAAAAAAAAAAGTTTTTTATATGACGATTACTTTGAGAATTTCTCCTAGAATTTGTAGTTTCTTCGAATTTAAAAATAAATTTAATTAATTTTTTTTTATCTAGGCATCGCGACCAATTTATGCCTCATTGTTCATATAATTTCATATATGGAAGTGTTTTATCTTACTTTAAGAGAACTGTTCTATACTCGTCTTCGTAATTTCTTAGTTTCTTGCTTCTCAGAGGTCCTTTGCTATTCGAGAAATTAAACTCTATACTTTGGGATTTGTGAAAAAACGATTTAACCAACCGAAATTGTGCATTTTCAATTATAGCCCAAAGAATTAATACATTAAATTTGTCGGTTACGCGTCTGAACTTGAGATTTTTTTCTTAGTTATAATTATCCCAATTCCATATTCTGGCCAAAAGGTTGTATAGTTGTATTAGATATTTTTTTGTTGGGGTTCAGTCAAGGTAGATCCAAAAAATACTATTTAAAAAAATGTGAATTTTTTTTTTTAAATTATCTGCCAACGTTTCGCCTTACATTGTAAACCACCTTCAGGGCTATCATGATAGCGAGAGGGGACGTCGTGTCCCATTTTCATAACGTTATTCATTCATTACTTTACCTCATGAAGTAATCCCATTTTCATTTTCTTCGTCATGAAAATGGGATCTTGGTGACACGACCCCCCCCTTTTGCCTTCATGATATCCCTGAATATAATATATAATGTAAGCCGAAACGTTGAGAGATAATTTAAAAAATACAAATTTTTTTGGATCTACCTTGACCGAACCCCAACAAAAAACATCTAATAATAACGTCTACGGTAAAAAAAACAAAGAAAAAAAAATTAATAAAAAAAAAAACAACTCCATTTGTTGTATAATTTTATCTTCTTGTCCAGTGGGATATGGCTTGACCCATGTTGAGTGTTGGTACGTGCCGGCTGCCTCGACAACTCCACTTTGCAGAGTGTCGGCAAACATCCGTGAGTTCTTCCTGGCAGACGTTGGACCTTGGCTTGACCACTTCCTTGCAGACTCAAGGCTCACTCTCCTACCCTTTACTCTTACATATACTTTTCTCTTCCTGTCCCCCCAGACTGCCGAAGAAGTGAAGTAATCAGTGGGGGATTACAGGTCTCTACTACTGTGCTATATATGCTCACAGACTAAAACTTAATAGGTTTTTTATATTATTATTATTAATTGAAAAGAAAAATAAATGCTCACACTTTGCTCACGATGAAAGATTTTTCTAATTTACTTACCCCAATCTTCGTATTCCGGATCAGAAGTAGTATATTATTTTACTCGCTCTCTTTCATTGGTGACTAGTACTAGTTTCGCATCTAAGCATTTCGCCAACAATTAACTGTAGCTCTCTCCGAGAAAGACAAAGCATACCACCGGGAAACGATATGCTCCCACAATAAGTAAATGTGTGCGACAGTCTGTTAGTCTATTAGTCATAAAGAATATGTTACAAAAATATCTGTATATATTGTATTTATAGGATATTATTTTTTACTGGATATGGTAATTTATGATGAGAATTTCATAAGGCAACGGAGGATGTCGAGAGAGAGCGAGGCTATCCCACTCGTCTTCCGTTTATTGTATACGTTTTCTCAAAAATGTTTTCATCCATGCGGTCTGGATTTTCTGATGACTTTAACCCTTTTCATGTGTCATGATAGTTAATATCTCTTTGGAATTACCTAATTCTGAAGTGGGTAGCGTTTCTCAGTAGTCCTGAAGAGGAACTTTGCTTGCTGTGAAACGAACAGGTAAACTAATATATAGATTAACATATCTTATCATTTATGTACTTTTACGTTAGTGTATGGGTTGTGTCTAAACGCAGTTACTGTCATTTTTGTAGGTCTTGCAATTTTTTAAATTGTATTTAATTAAAATTATTGTTAAGAAGCTGTTGCGCTTTTGGCTGATCAACAGCTTCGAGACCTTATAACTAACTATTGATCAATGTTCAGTTGTGCCCATCACCTGACACACATTTCCGATATATAACTAAAAAGAAAAATTCTATTTGATGAGGTCGTTTTGTTTAGTTTTGCTGTTCAACGCTTCAAAAATATCTTCTTCGTAGATGCTAAGTTCTGCTAATGAATTTTGAGGAGATATTCAGTTTTTCATTTGAATAAAATAAATTAAAAAAAAAAAATATGCCTCCAGCAAGGAAGAAAATAGAAGTAGTTTTCAGAGGGGAAACCAAATGGTTTATTCGTTATTTTGTGCATTATTATTAATGAGAAATTTATTAGTTATTAAATTCTGACTTGTTTTGTACCTTGTAATGGGCTGGTACAGTAAAAGTATAAATAAATATTTTAATTAGCGTGTACTTCGCTTGATAGAGTAACTGCCCAATGACATTACTCCTAAGTTTTTTTTGCACATTAAAAAAATAAATAAATAAGTTTAAATGAGACTATGGAGAATTTTCTGTGATTACGTCTTGCAGTGGCTGAATGTCTAGACAAAAGGATCCTTCCCATGTCAGTCTGCCGTGAGAAGATGGAAGAGTAGGCCGGAACATGTGTCCTCTTTCCCTCCTTGAGTAATGCCTCTACCGCAGACCTCACCCCAGCTCACAACTCTCGTATCTCTCTCTCTCACTCCTCTCTCACCCTCTCTCTCTCTCTCCCTCTCTCACACCCCCTCCCTCCCTCTTATCCACCCCGTCACTCTCTCTCACTCTCTGAGAACTTATTCATTTTAGTTTATTCATGTTTTCAGAATCTCACTCATCGTCATACACATAATATACAGTGCACCCAATATCTGATGGCCCCTCAGAGCTGTCCTAAAACAGAATCTAACAAGTATCTGAAATGTTCTAGATATGAGAACGTTGGTTACCCGGTATCGTGCATATAGTTTCTGTTAATGTGTTTTAGGACAGCTCTGAGGGACCTTCAGATATACCCTGAAAGACAATGAAATTGGTCTCCACTTGATTCATGAAACTACTACCTCAATGTGTCTCACTTTATAATCTCGATTATCTTTAAAGTTGTGGCTGTTCAAGGAAAAAATAAAAGTTCATTAAAGCTAAAGATTGGAAAGACGCACATATTATATATATTGTGTATTGTAAAAGCAAACAATATAAATTACTAAACATTTCCAGTTAATCTTACCCTTCTCATTTATCAACCATTTATTTTAATAGATGTCTTGTTCTTCAGTTCGTATACATTTAAGACAATAATTATTAGTTTGTTGTCTATATATTTTGCATAATTATTTTTCATTAGATGTCATTTATTTTTGGTCCTACATACTTAAATATTTACAAAAGATTGGTAGAAACCAAATACTGCAATGAGGCTTTCTGTAGGAAATTATTGAAATAATTAATTTTTTTTTTTTTTGGAAATCGGGTGAGGAATAGTGGTTTAGTAGTAGATAAATCTTCGTTATTAATAAGTCAAAAATTTTAATAACTTAACGGATGGAGTCAATATTTGTAACGATTAATTAATTAATTTGAAGAATCCTGCTGTGAATAACGCCTTCTGCAGCTAGTAAGGTGAACTTGGTCATTTACTTTTATATTTGTCCATATATATACATTACCCGTGGGGAACCGGGTTATTTCCTCTTTGGCTCCTTTGTCACTCCCCAACTCACAGTCACTCTGTTGACTCATTCCATTGTTCTCGCGAACTACTTCTTCTTACATCAAAATTACAATCCCATCAGACTTACAATTGCACCTGTCCACCTCGGCAGCTGCTGCTGATCTCGTCCTGATCCCATCTAGAGTAATGCCCTGCGCTGAAAACGCCTATCTGACTGATCTTTCCTCGTGCAGTTCTTTCTGGAGTGATTCATTGGAATGATTCATTACATGCAGTGCCCACACAGTTCCCTTGTTCTGCTTCTTTGAGATTGGGTTCCTTTCCACGAGAAGTGATTTTTTTTTCAGAACCAGACTTCTCATAAGCTGCTCACGCAAGCATCCAATCGAATTTTTTTTCTGCAGTTTAAAATTAAGAGGGTACGCCTAACTCTTGCAATTACATCCTCAAATGTCTTTTTTTTTTCTAATCTTATAGAAGATAAATGTCACCAAATTGCATTTTTCTCATTAACTTTATCCTTAATGCCAATAATAAGGAAGATCATAATGATTTTAAATTTTTGACTTCTAAATCTTCCTTTCCCCTGATCAACATCAGCTATTATGAACTCATCCAATTGTTTTCAAAAATGAGCTTAAATATAGAATTTGATTTATCTTTTTTAAATATTACTTACGCTGTAAACACACTTATATTTTTCGACGGACTTTTGCTTTGCCAATATAGAATCAGTGAAGATCTGTTGAAATTGAAAAAAAAAAAGAAAAAATCGTGTTTTGGTACCAAAGTGTCTTCAATGTGAATAAATCTTCACGAAATCTGCTAAAAGAAATACAAGACAATTTTGTAATTTGTTGAGTGATTATAAGAATCTAAGTATACTCTTGTCGACTTCACTGAAATATCACATATTAAACAATTCAAGAAACTTCAAAAAATACATAAACTACTACAACGCCCATACATCACTGACGTACAGAAATATACACATGCCTCGTGTAATGGAAATAAACAGGTTTGCAATATAATTAAAATGAGTACCTAGATAAAGATACTAATGATTTATGTCCTAGCCTTGATATACAGGCTTGATATACCACTCTAGATTGTATCTGTAGAATATGCCTTTCAGATATCATAGCTCACTGGGTATACTTGCCAAACAGTGAAGGGAATCTGCCTGCGATTGACAAACCGATATTCCACCATCAAGTTCACTACTGTTTTTCTTGGATTTAGTGTCTTAATATATTCATTTAGTAAATTAAGGCTTTGTATTATCTATTTATTATATAATAATATAATATATTATAATATAATTCCATCGTTTTACGTTACTTAAAAGAGATACTAACTTTATGTTATTGCGGTCGCTAGTTTTTCTTTTAACATATTATTCACGTTCTTATCATGACCAATGTTTTGACTTTATTGTTCGCTGCTGTTGGAATATTTTTTTCGGTCTTAATGTGTGGTACAGATCACCACTTCATCAAGATACGTTTGCATATGCTCGTTATCACAAGTTGTATTCATATACCGCTTGAAAAATACTGCCTAAGTAGCGTATATTAATTTAAATTAATACGCCCTTCCGTTTGCCCCAACTTTGTGCGCGAGTATACTCTTGCCGTTGGACTTCGGTAGTTCTGACTGCGGAGGTTCACCGCTAGGAAGATGTAATGAAGGAGCAGGTGCAGTTCATGTCCCGGGGAACTTTATGGACAAATGCGTTAACTTCCTGGCACATGAAGGTGCCATATCGCATGACACGATTTACTGTTAGTAGTCAGTATGCCATTGTGACTTCATTTAATTGCTTCCTAGTTGGAAGTTCTCATCTTTAAAAATGCTTAACTCTGAAGAAGAGGTAGGCAGACTCTTTCTGCATTTGCAGCCGCTGGAGAAACCGATGATATCATCGCAAGAGTTCTGAAAGCTTAATAGACTAGTGCTTGTGCCAGCTTGAGTAACCCTAACATTCTTCCCGATTAAATGTAAACACTAAAGTAGTGGTCAAAGGAATTCCCTTTTCTTTCCCCCCCCCCCCCCTGCAAGCTGCTTTGCTATCTTGATCTTATAAATTACGATTAAACAAATTAAAATAGCTCCCTTTTTAGGGAAATATTATTTTAATAGGAGAGGATTGTCAGGTCTTTGGTCTTGGTAGCTGAAGAATCAAAAACTTAAGCCAACGTTTCGGCCTAAATTTCAGACCTTCATCAGAGCATATAGAATGATAGAGAGAGACTACTGTTCTCATGCTCCTCAGTCATGATTTAATCACTGTTAATAATCTGTAGTCTCTCTCTCTCTCTATTCATTCTATATGCTTTGAGGAAGATCTGATATCTAGGCCGAAACGTTGGCTGCAACAAAAACTTTTTTTATTACAAATTATTTTTTTAATTCTTCAACTACCAAGACAAAAGTCCTGACAATCCTCTCCTAATAAAACGCGACGGTCAACAAATATTCCCTTTTCCGTTTCCACTTACCGGCTTACGTTACGTCAATCGTCTGTTTATCTGGAGTTCGAAAGTTAAAGTATGCTGGATCTACTTTCTCTCCGGCTGACGTCTTCACCTTGTTTAAGCGGCTGAAATTTCATTCTTTCCACATGGGAAAAATGTGGTGTCCTTGGGCCGGCAGAGGGTTCTCGGGTGTCTTGCACTTCCACAAATGTAACGCTTATGGGTAGCTCATGAGTCTCGCAAATCTAGTTTCAAATCCTGCCCTGGGCAAGCCTTTGTTTAGGAATAAAAGCTTGTTGAGAATGAGATGGCAACCTGTAGATAGCCCCTCCCTCCTTGACCCTAAGTGGTTGAAAGGGAGGATTGCACTCAGAAATAAACTCAGTATAAAAATACACTTTTTTTTATAATTATTTTTTTGGTTGTGGTTTATTATCCCACTTAAATTTTAAACACATTATGAGGGGGAGTAGAATAAAAAAATCGATCTGTCCTAGCCAGGAATCGAACCTAGATCTCCTGCTATCCGGGCTGGCGAGCTGTAGTGGGAATTTTATAAGATATCTAGCTCGTCGTGGTGGTGTAATGGTCAAGCACGCCGGCCCAGATAGCAGGAGATCCAGGTTCGATTCCTGGCTAGGACAGATCGATTTTTTTATTCTATTCCCTCTCATAATGTGTTTAAACTTTTTTTTTTTTAATTTGTATTTTTTTGGATCTACCTTGACCGAATCCCAACAAAAATCATCTAATAATAATACCTACGGTCAAAAAACTCTCCTTAAAAATATCTCGATTATATTTCTATCCAACAACTTCATTTTTAGTTGAAATCTGATATGGGCAAGTGGGGGGAAGATTTTTGTGCGAAAAATCAAAATTTATAATCATTATATTTATTGAAATAAGGAGTTTTTGTTCGTAGATATTATTGTTAGATGATTTTTTTTTTGGTGGGGCTTAAAAAAATGTTTACAAAAATTGTATGCCACATAGAAGTTTTTGTTGTGTAACATTTTTTCGATAAATTGTAATGTAACTATGATGACTGGGGGATGTCTATTGCGCTCGCTCCAGTGCCATGTTACCACTGAGTCATGATTACTAAATGGTGTCAATCATTTCATAATGAAGCGACGAATGAATCCTCAATGGATTATTACAACTGATCAGCTGATGTGCTGAGCGCCTACCCCACTCTTCCTACCTGGTGGTCATGACTTTATCACCCCCCTGTCCTCCTCTTTGCGTAGCTCCTACTCTTCTCTTGACCCCTGACACGTTGAGCGCTGAATCCCCCGTCAAGCCTGAGATGGGTCAGACTACGAGTCGCTCTTGGTCCGTTGCCACCTAGCACAATACTGTTACGCCCGAGCCCTTGGGGCGAGCCGCCAAACTTCTTTTTCACCATCTTAATCCGATCCACAAGAAATGCCTTTCTGTTATATTTATTTCACATTATCTAACTCGCCCCGTTATTTCCTAACTTACCGTAGAATATTTAATCATCTCGGTTTATGTAATTGTATTATGATGGCTCCTGCATTGTACTCAACCCTCTAAGGCATTTACATTCATTTTTTAATCAAAACGAAATTTGTATTACGTTTTAATATTTTTTATCATTACGAATATTGTGTTAGTGTATGAATGTCCGATTATTAATTTTAATATTTGAAACAATTACTACCCTTAGTTTCATGTTCTTCTGTTTTTTTAATAATTAAAACTTCTTCCTTATTGTATACAATTACAAATTATAATTATGATATATTATTATTATTAAATAATTATTTCTTTAGTCATTTATTTTCCATTCTTATTTATATATTTTCATTGTTAGATACTAAT
>KZ807139.1:598071-614403 GCA_000696205.2 Oncopeltus fasciatus
ATAAATTTTATAATATATGATAATATAATTTTGTAATCATAATCTTTATTTTGTACTTTTCAAGTTTTTTACAAGCAAAGAAAAATTAAAAATAACCCCTCTTCTTCAAAAATCGCAGTGTTTCATGGATCTCAAAGAATCTCTAGATAAAAACAATGTGGGGTGTGAATAACTGTAGTTTTTGGGCGTATATCTCTTACGCCACTAAGAACACTTACGCTCTTACGCGAAGAGATTAACACTCTTAATTGGAAGAGTGTTTCTATTTTTTTTTTTTTTTTGTCTCTATTTATAATTTTTATTTATTTAACTAGTTGACCGTCAAGCTTCATGAGAAGAGGTTAGTCGGGAATTCACTAAAAAGTCTTTTCGCCAATGTTGCGGCCTAAATTTCATGAAAATTTCGTTGACGAAAAAGCTTTTTTTGTTTGCAAATCAGTTTTATTCCCTCAGCTCCCAAGATTGAATTCCTTACTAACCCTTCCTCATTTGTATTTTATATTTGATGTCCTCTCAGTGACAGTATTACAGTGAGTGAATTCCTTCAGAGGTGGGGACAGGAATTTTAGGACTTTGAATTTTTGGCGAAACATTTCAGACTTCAAAAAGTAATTTCTTTCAGTCTTGCCCATCTTCAGCGAATTTTTCTTATTGACGTTACATCATCATGTCCTCCAAGTGAAAATACCAAATGTCTAATTTGTGATCTGGATTCTAGCAAAGATTATATCCTTTTATTTATTTATAATAATAATAAAGATAGGAAATAAAATAATTCCTGAGGATGGGCAAGTTAGACCGTAATTTTGGAACAAGTATTTTTTTTTTTTTTTTTTTTTTTTTTTTTTAATAGTTCGAAGGATTACATATTAACCTTATTGTCTTATTTAAAATAAGATCCATCCACCTTACCTAGAAAATATAGATCTTTCGTTGTAGCATTCATCAATCAAAGTTTATATTTGAGACATCATGAACGTCTGCCGCTATCTTCAGGAGCTGCCACCTTCCGTCTCGGAGCAGTCACCCAGCGACGCCTCAAACCTAGACTATATCAGCATATACTGCTCTAATAATTTTATTGTATTTTTTTTTTTTTTATTTCTTGTGTAAATAGTATAGTATTTATTGTATACATACCATGTCTTCCATCTTGTGTAAAAAACAACTGTTTTGGGCCAAGAATAAAAAAAATATATTTCTTCTTCTTATATTTGAGATGGTATATTTGAACAATAGACGTTCTACATGGTTCTCACGCATACCGTTTTTATTTGGAATTTCTTCTTCTAACTAAGCGCCATTTGTTTCGTGCTGCGTGTTCGGTGTGCATTTTAATTACAGAGACCATCATAGTTGAGATAACCTCACTCTTATCTCCCATCTTAATGCTTACGGTTTTCCTAATTACCCTGCTTAATAACCTATATTGACATCATAATTAAGATTTTGCTTGATAATGGATGAAAGTCGAAAACCATATTTACAGTTGTATATTATATGGCTACATTAGAAACCATAATAGATATATTATGTTATTCATTCATAGAAACTTTTAAAAATGTGTTTATTTCAGTCCCATTGATATTTACGCAAGGCTACGGATAAAGTAAAGTATTTAGCAAGTAGATCAAATCTCAGGTCCACCTTCCGTGTACCCAAGTAAGACTGAGTTGCTATTTCCTCAGGTTTTGGGAAAGCATGAAAAAAATGTTTATACATTTACTAATATTAAGATGAGTAAATCATTTCTTTCTTATTGAACATGTTAAAGTAAAAAAAACCCGTCAGTTAGTACACTTTATGTAATCGATTTTTTTTTTCTTCCTCTGACACTGTTTTATAAATGTAAATTAAATTTGGTCTATGAAGCTCTTGCCAGAACATTTTCTGCAATTTTTTTTATGATTAGTTACTTATTTAGACAAGTAAATGATATAACCGCAAAATTAAAGTACTACTGCTGAAGCCCCAAGGTAGCTTAGGGGGGGATCCCTCACCTGGCAATCTTTTATTTAAAAATAAATAAACTGTCCTGAGCAGTGGGTGTTAAGAATGGAGTTGACATCCTGTTGATAGCCCCTCACTATACTAGCCTAAACGGAGCTAACATATGGTATTAAGTTAAATTAAAATATAAAATGCATATAGTCTAGTGAATTGTTAAATTAAATTAACCACTCAAAAGTGTTAATTTAAGAAGTTTTAAATATGTCAATTAATTAGTCTGTATCATATACTACATGAACATTATTGATATCAATTGCCCAAGGAGTGTATATATTATATATATAGTTATGGGTGGCTAAGTCAGTTATCAAAATTTGTATCTTAATCATCGGGGTAGAATAACATGCCATAGAAGAAGAATTTTAATTATCTTACACCCAAATGATCTTAGGTTCAATTCCCAAATGAGTCGTTCATTCTTTCCCCTTAAAAGTGTTATTTAATTTTATCTATTTATATATTTTATGATGCAGTCATTCATTATTCCTCTCTATATTCCCTCCAATATTATTACTTTTATTATATAGGTACGGGAGTACACAATAAACTTTTAAGTCTTTATTTATTTATATTTTTTTTTTAACAACACTGAGTCTTTTCGAGAAGCGTTTCTCATGTTTGAGCCTATATCAAGATTCCTATTAGAAATATATCTGAATTTTGAATACTCATGATTTCAATGAAAGATATACTCTGATTCAATTATGAATAGCCCTCGATAGGAAAAATGGCTTTCAGTTTTACCAAAATTGGTATTAGAATTTTTTTTTTTTCATTTTTTGAGAATCCCATTATTTCTATTTAAATGAAAAGTCCCATGAGAAACTCTCTATTGTTATTTACAATTGACGTTGCACAGTCACTTGGGATTTCTTCTTCTCTGTTGGGAGTTAATGAAGAAGCCTCGTCTCTCCTGTGAGCGGACAGTCCCCCGTTGCCCGGGAAGTAGGTTGCGAGTGGGGGGGTGGCGCCAAATCTGCGTTTTCTCCTTTCCGGAGGACGAAGAAAGCGCAGGATATTTTCACTAGCACTCTCACTTCTGTCCTCGCCGAGACCCGTCTGTCGTCCTGGACGGCCTTCCGTGTATCGGCCCTGAAGATTGCAGCATTCGTAATCTCCCTTAGGCGCTGCTTGCTTCCTCTTCATCTAACTTGAGGAAAGTGGTTGCGATAAACTTCCATGGCCAATATGGAGTTCTTGTACTACTACATAGATACTTTAATTAACGACTCTGACTATTGGAGAAGCTGCCGTCCATAGACCTAAAAAAGTAAAGAAGTTTTCCAAATAATTCATGAGAGGGAATAGAATAAAAAAATCCGTCTATCCCAGCCAGGATTCAAACCTGGATCTCCTGCTTACCGGGCCGGAATGTTTCCTTTACACAACCGGGACGAGCAAGAGAACTTATTAAATTCCGGCCCGGCAAGCAGGATATCCAGGTTCGAATCCTGGCTGGGACAGATGGATTTTTTTTTATTCTATTCCCTCTCATTAATTGTTAAAAATTTACGTGGGATAATAAACCACAACTAAAATAATATGAAGTTTTCCCTGCTAGCTTGTAATAAATTTGAATATGAGCGACAATTTTCATTAAAAAAAAAAACATTTTTTATTTTGGAAGATTTTTATAACCCATTATAAATATACACCAATAAAAATATACACTTTATATTAATTTCTAAAAAAAAAATATATTATTTTAATGTATGTCATAGAGTCGATAGAGTTTCAAGCCAACAGTGGTTTCTTTTTAGATTTATTTTGATTTTAAAATTAATTATTGTAAAAATTTACTTTCGTATAAAATTCATTTTTTTACAGTTCTCCGCAAAGTTTATTCCAAGACCACAAACCCCTGTTCAACTTTTGAATTTGATGATTTTCAGTTCATGGGACATTGAATCCGAAAAAATTTAATGAAAGAAAATGTCTGTACATACAATTTTTTCGGAAACGATAGTTGTGTGATTTAAGATTTAAATCTACTTATTTTTCTCTGACGCTTAATTTCAAATAATCGTTTAAATTTTGTAGTAAATAATCAATAATGATTTTTCGAATCTATTATACCATATATTATTCTAATGAGAATTTGTTACAGTTTAAAATTACTATTAACTATTGCATATTTCTCAAGACGAGCCTATTTGTGACGTTTTTTCTAACTCTCGCGTTATAATTCTTGTGAGACATTCCTAGTAGTTTATTTTCTTTAAAATAGATTTTTTTTTTTTTTCATTTGAGTTCAGTTCGCGTAATTGTGTCCTCCAAGTTAGTTCTCTAAACAATTGTGTTCATTTAGTTGAGAAAAAAAAAAACGTTTGAGGCAAAATGAACTGAAAAATTTGTTCAATATTTTAGAATTCGTTGTGGGAGCTGTATCATCCCCAATTTAGAACAATTTTCTATATTTCAGCCTTTTTTTTTCGATATTGAAAATCTTCCAATGACTTATTTGATGACTGAAAAGTCAGTTGCAGAGGGTCGAAATAAATTGGATAAATTTTGGCTTAGGGTTTTATCATGCATAGATTCTCACCATGTTGATTAACGGTCTATAAATTACTTGTAAACCAAATTGTTTTCTTTACATTCTTCCCTAAACCGAAGAGGGAGAGAGAGAGTTTAAAGATAAAACGAATTATTATGAAGAAATATTTAATATTCTTTTTGTCAGAATTATATGCATATATAAAACTCTACGTATGAATGCAGTAACTTAGTGTAAAATGTATTACATAGATATAGCTAATAATAGACTACATTTTTTGCCGGGACATGGATGGCTGATTTGGGGAATGTAAATTAAAAAAAAAATGTGATCTTAGGGACAGAACGTCGGCTATTGTCCCAAGGATATTCAGTTATCTAAGTCCAGATGTCGCCGACCCGGAGTACTTCACCTAGCCTTTACTTTAGGCAATGAGTACTAGTTGTCCAAGGTCGTACCTGCTCGAGGCTTCACTTACTGAAGAGAAAAAAGATAATGTAGTATCAAAAAGCGCGGAAGGAGTCCACTGAATGGTGCTGACCGAGGATAATGCATGATTGAATCTATAGCGTGAAAAACACTAGATCGCTTCCTACAGCCTCAAAGTCTTCTAGGCCTTGAGTTGTCACAAGTGGAGACGTTTCTAGTTATGTCGTAGGAAACTTACCCAAAGAAATGATTCACTTTAGTACCGCAACTTGTTAGATTTTAAAAAAAAATAGTTCAAATGGAGAGTTTTTTGACGGTAGATATTATTATTAGATGATTTTATTTGGGGTTCGGTCAAGGTTGATTCCAAAAAAAAATGCAAATTTAAAAAAAGTTTGTTAGTCATGGAAATGTAAACTTAGAATAGAACGTCCTCTCTCGTCTTCATGATAGTGAAACGTTGGCAGATAGTCTTTAAAATAATACACTTCTTTAAATTTGTATTTTTTTGGATCTACCTTGACCGAACCCCAGAATGGTATATGAATTATGCATGTAATGTATGCATTACAAATATCCGTCTCTAAAAATGATTGCCATGTTCAACAAAAACTTTATAGTAGTAGTTCTGTTTAAAATTTACACTTTCATTTGTACGTTTTAACACATACATACATAGACTGTGGGCTAGCTGACAAGAATATATTATTACTATATGACTGGAGTTTTATATAGCGTCATTTTCTGTAGGCCCTGAAGAAGGAATTAAATATTCTGACACTGACGGCATTTTAGCCTAGATGTTTTTGGTTTTTTTTTAAATCCTGTGACCGAAACCCACATCCCACATCCTCTGTGATAGCTACGGACATTTTGAACACGATAAAGTTTCTATTTCAATCCTCCGGTAGAAATGTTCGCTCAGATACATGCTAAGTTTAAGTCTGAACAGGCATATTGCTGTAATCCTCTTGAAGTTCTGGATAGCTGATTAATAGTTATTTTATTATTTTTGTTTGAAACAGAATTAATTATAGTATTTCCTCAATGAACTTAAATGTGCTTTAAAAGGTATTGACATTTTTAACAATTCTATTATGCAGTATCAATAGCATAAACAAAAACCTCGATATAAACCTGATGTATTCTACGTAAATACTTACTTTTTAAAAGTCATTTTAGAAACATATATATTTTTAGGGAATAATGACGTCACCATATCACATGTGGAGTGCTATGGGAGCGGACGGAAAACAAATTGTTACGTATATGGCTCAGTTTTGTTGAATAATACATTGAATCGCTGAAGGTAAACAACTTTGACGGACACAGCTGGGTGTAAGTTGAAGTGGGTTGGGACACTAAATGAATCTCTTTGCCAACCCAGTCGATTTGACATCCATCTCTCTGTCTATCCAGTCCTCTACAGAGTTCTTTCTTAAGGTCGCAGAAGCCAAATCTTATAGGGGGCTTTTAAATGATCATTTTCGCTTGAAGCTGACGATAGGTTATTAAACAAAGAAAATTACGGTAAATTACAGAGATTCCTAATTAATGAAATATTATTTTATAAATCTTCAACCAGCAGACCTCTATATTTTGTTTTTTAAGTGTCTTGAAATTTCCTTAGTCCTTTTTCCTAACTAGGATAAGCTAGAACAGGATTCCGCCCTTCAAGAATTGTGTTAATCTTAGTGTGAAAAATTTAGTTGTTTTATTTGTATAATATGGAATTACTTTTTACACCTTTCTTCTATAATATAAGTGGTTTAAGGGAGAGACCAAAATCGTTTGATATCACCATTATTGTTGTGAATGTTATTAAGGGATTCTGTAGGGCAAAATAGGCGTACATTTTTAATATATTTCTGATATTCTTATATAACTGAAAGCACATATCAAGATATATATATAAAGTTGTTACTAGTAGGGTTTTACGCTCCCTTCGTCTCTACTATTCATTCACATTTTTCCTTTTCTGCAGGTCCATTTGGTTTGAGGAGACTTTCTCTCTGGAAAAAATATAACCGTTTCTACTTTTTCGAACGCATTACAGTTTCACGGTAGAAAGTTCGAGGATACGTTCTGGCTAGTATCTCTCTCCTCGCACTTATTTGAATTTAAATTTGAATTTTTAAAATCTAAATGAGACCGTCAGTCCGATGAGGGATAGAGGCTGAATGTCAGGAGGAGGAGTTTAGACAGCCCAGAGTGTCGACAAGGCCTAGAGCTCCAGTTGGAAGTGGGTCTGTAGAAAGTGACAGGGAACCTACAGTCTACAGGCCGGTTTCTCTTCCAGGGTGCGCGAGTGGAGCTTCACTTGGTTTCTCTACAGAATGACTTTAGCTTTGCCTATGAATATCGCATGAATCCCCTGTGAGTTATGCTCCCAAAGCAAAGAATAAGTGGAGCCGTAACTTAGCTAAGATGTGGAGGATTGTCTATTATTACACACATCTCTCTCGATGAGTTTATGTGTGCGTGTAATCTTCGAAAGTATTTCTATTGGCAATACAGAAGATTGATATTAAATATTCACTGATGGAAGTACAACTCATTATTACTCATCCATATAACGAGTGCAGGAGATTGTATGGATACTTTGAGGACAGTATTCATGGATATTTACTCAAATTTTAAGTATTCATTGATGCATGGCCATTGTTTAAGAACCTTATTGCCATCCACTTCGCTTTACTTCCTCTACAACGTTATTTAGTCTATAAATGTGCGCTACATCAGATTTATGTATTATCTTTTGAGCCTCTCTTTTTAGACACCGCAAGCGGGGGATATATTCTGACATATGATATATGCCCACGTAAAGCCGACCTTCTAAACGCCCTCGACTGACTGGAGTGCGCCCGCTCGCCTCCTTCGCATTTGTACACCACCCATTAAATATACTTGCGAATTTCTGCTTTTATAGGATTATCAGCTTGTCAAAATCTTCTTTTTGCCTGAAAGTTAGTAATCCAATCAGCATTGCACTGGAAAGAAATGTAATAGCATGTATGAGGCTTGAAGCCACTCAAAATGTGTGGGTGGGGGGAGAAAAAGCCTTGACAATAACCTGGATGATGCCTGGACATTTTTGGATGAAACAGAACTTTATGTTTTTTTTGTGATGAGTTTGTTATTATAGTAGTTCTTTATATTATGCATAGAAAAATTTATTAAAAATTCTATCTCCTCTCCAGTAAGATTATAAAAAGTATGGAAAACTTCAATAAATTAAGACAAGATATTTGACTTGAAAAAGCATAGGAAATTCCAAATGTTATTGCTTCATGTTTGAGCTTTTTGAAGTTTCAAAGGATAGAAAATATATTTTAGTTAATTAAATCTTTACTTTTAATTGTAAAGGTGAGATTAATTTTATTTTTAAATCTAATAGTGAATTTTATGAAGGGACTTGTGTGTTTTATTTTCTCCCGATAGAGTATGTGCGGGGTATAGAAATGTTTCTCCAGAGTAAGGGGTGAAATCTTCCATTGAGGTTTGCGTAAACTCCCTACCCCTTCCTCCAGCAGCCGTCCTTGCTCAGGCCGTCAGCTGCTGACCCGGTTTCCGCGGCCTCCGCCCGCACCTTTGTGTTGTCCAGGTGGTCCTGGAGATCTCTGGAGACTGCTGTATTTACTGGAGGACGGCCCATACAAAGCCAACAGCTCCTTTCAATGGGGTGTCTTCGGCCTGCCAATGCGAGTCGTGAGGGAGAGCTGCTGTTCAATAATCAAACCGGCACAATATGGAGAGATGAGAGAGAAATTTGTCTCGAAGTCAGCTGTGCTTCGAGAGAATGTACCAGAAAGTTGATGCTCTGACGAGGCACTTTGCAGTTTGTGATTGTAATCGGTTAACTTTCGAATTCACTAGTGAGTCCTAACTTTTATTAATTGACAAATAAATGTGGGGCTTTGAGAATCAATAGCGCTCTGTTAAGCAGTGAAAGAGACACGAGATGGGAGTTTAGCCTTCTGCCATCTCAATCTTAGACCATTCTTAGTTCATCCTTGTATCTTCACTGTTAACATTCCGATGGTCTCTACAACAAAGGCCATCAACACATGACGTCACGGCCAAGAACTGAGGTCGGCTTTGTTCCTTTGATGTAGTCCTAGCATAGAATAGGAGAGAATGGCTGGCCTCTGTAGAGGGGAATGCTGGATACATTTTTCATACTTTTGTTGGGGGATTTGTTATTCTTCTCTCTCTACTACCGAGTCGGAAGTGGTACTTCATGTTGTTAATCATTAAGTCTTAATAAAATCAGGATTTTTCGAAAGTGCTCTTAATGATTTAGATTATTTGAGTCAACTAACTTTTTCTTTGATTGGGTTTAAATAAGTAATTTTCAGAAAATATATGTATAGAACGGGTATAATGTATCAGTCTGTGAAAAATTTTGCTAGAACTATCGCGGTTCATATTTTTTATTAATTTATTGTCATCACCATACGTATTAATTTAAATTGGGTGTTTTTAAAAAAATTAGTTTTAACTTGCTCTAATACTAATACTACTACTAATTTTGTATGTATTATTTACATTTCAGATAGATAATAAATAAATAAAAATGTTTACTAATACATAAAATTACAAAAAGCATAAAAACTCATCCTAGACATTGACAGTAGCCGTCTGACGAATACGGCGCTTGTTAATGTATAGAATTTGTAATTGTTAGATTTAAAAACGTAAGTATAAAATCTATACAAATTTATAAAATTTAAAGTAATAATATCTTATGACTAGTAGCTTACCTGCAATGTTGCTCTGAGAATATGATTAATTATATTTTTGTAACTTTCTTCTGAGAAGTATTTGGTCTTAATTCTTTTATTCATTTATATATTTTATGGAATTTTGAAGAAATACAGAAATGAAGGTTATTCTCACGACATTTCTTTTAACGTTTCGTCGATATTTTCTATGATAAAAATGGGGTGTTTAGCTGAACCGAATTTTAAACTTTACAGCGTATACTGTAACTTTTAATTTTAAATATCGTATATGATTTTTTTCAAATGAATTTTTCCTTGTCGTTTTAGTGTAAAAAGTAAAACTGAGTTCGTTATTGAGCGAAATCGGACTTGGATTGGGGTTTATCTGCATGTCAAAATAAAAAATGTTTTCGCTGCTAATATGTAATATAGTGCAGCGATAATGATTTGTTTTGAGAATTTCTCTCCGACTAATATCTAGGTATAGGTAGGTGTTTGTCGGTTGATATTTGGTTAGTGAGAGACAAATATTCAGCTCCTTCAGAGGCTGAGCTCATAGATATGCATTCGATAACGCGTTCTTGGTCCGGATCACCATAGGCCCACCGTGGAACGTTGCGTTGCCAGCTGATTTATACCATCCTATTAGGTTAGATGTATTCTAATCGGATGGGTTATATCAGTGTCGTATCCTTGGAGAATGTCTCACGGGGAGGAGAACTCTCGAAAGGGAATTATCCACTGCACTTCTGGCTACGGACTCAATGAATGAGCTTTGAGGAATGCACACCTGATGCACTTCAACATCTGGTGACTACGTGTAGCTTGTCAGCATTGATTGTGAGCAGTTCCCCTACCTCTGAATGTGGTATCTTCCGTTCTCAATTGTATTGAATCCTAATGGCTTTTTTGGTAGTTACTTTTTTTTTTAGATAAATGAACTTTTTTTATTTTTATTTATTTAGCAGGCACTTCTAGATCGATCAGGACATACGGTGCCGATCTCTAAACTATGAGCTCAATCCTTTCAATCCAAAGAACAATTGTAAACGCTCCATACTATGTATCCAACTCTACCCTTCATAACGACTTTAATATTCCTTTATCAGGGACCTAATCTCCACCCGCTTCAATCTCTTCCAGAGCAAGCTTCCAATTCACCAATATCCATTCGCCATATCCATATGTTGTTGGACTCCAATCCCTAAAATCCTCCCCGGCGACTAAAACGGAGATGGCTTCGCGACCTCTTGAGCCTTGACGCCTAAATTTACTGGGAGTGGAGTGGGGTAATGGGACCCTTCTCCCTGCAAAGTGACATTTACTTACTATTTTTTTTTTTCTTTCCTTGTTTATATGAATATTATTAAGCCATCAAATTACAAAATGTTATATAATCAGAATGTAGTAAATGAAGAGAAAAAAAAAAAAGATTTAGCAAGAAATACTTGATTTCACTTTTCACAGATGTAGATGTTGATGACTGTGGAGATCTCTTAGATATTATTAAGTAGGCTCTTGTTAGAGTTAGCTGGACAGAATACGGGTCGATAATTACTTCAGCAGTCTTGTGGGTGTGAACACTTGTCTGCACTTCTTGTAATGAGTCTTGTGTCCGGTCGATCTCCTCGTCCAAACAACTCATCTTCTAGATTGCTTTAACTGCACTCTTCTTAGTTGTCCTACTCCCAAGTAGGTAGAAATTCCCCACTTGGCAAAACCAAAAAGAAGAGTGCATAAGAGCATTTAAGATTTTATCAAAAGTTTCAGTAATATTTCATCAAAATCAACTGACCGTTGCTGCATCTTAAGATTACTATTAAAACAATTTTATAAAATTTGGAGGTAGCTAGTTGATAGTCGAGCTTTATGAGGGGGGGTTTGTCATGACCTTGGGAACTGAAGAATTAAAACTGATTTGTAAAAAAAGTTTTTTGCTTTTGCTTTCACCAGAGCAAATGGGATAGATGATGGCAAAAGAGTCTCCTGCTCTACGGTAACTAAACCATGACTGATACGTTTTTATAATAAATAAAACTTTGGTTCAATTAAGTTTTATTTATTTTGCTTCGAAAACAAAATTCCTGACTAACCTCTTCTCATTAAGGAAAGGTGCTCTGACTTTTTTGTGTAAACTTCCAGATTATCTTTATAATCAGGACCTGAAATCTAAATTGCCGGTCTGAAAATTGCCGGTTTCTTAGCTTTCTTAGAAAATGGTAGAGGTGAAAAACACGTGAACTATGTGTTTGAGAAAAGAAGTCGATAGAGATTCGATCAGTACAAATCTTGAGTAAATGTTTTCCAAAAATATTTCCGCTTCTAGAATGAGTTCTAGGAAATCGTACATCCTTTTACCTCGTTCAAAAGGGGAATTTCAAATTTATTTTACTCGTTGATTCATTTCAGTTACAATCCTTTTTAATGCTGAGTCTAGCTGACGTAACCAAGAAGTGTAGGTAATTTCTAATATCCCCTAGCTACCTGAGTAACGTCGCATCTCCAAAGATATTGTATATGTATATATGTAGTGTTAGCCTCCCTTTCCACCACTTAGAGTCACGGAGGGAGGGGCTATCTACAGGGCCACCCCCATTCTAAACACCCATGGCTCAGGATAAGCTTTCACTAGCCAGAATCATCGCTCTATAAGTTGCGCTCGTTGTGTTTTGGGCAGAAAGGTCAATGTTGCCTTGAGTCAATGCTATTTGTACGACGAAAGCTGTGGATAGTCCCGCCTGAGGAAGTATCTATTCTTGGGCTCTTGAGAAATCCGTGATTCGGCTCGCTCGTGGGAGGACCTGTTTCTGAGGCGATCTACAGTTGATATCATCATTCGACACCTTTCAGAGTCTGAAGAATCTTTCCTTACTATTAGATGATTTTAGTTGGGGTTCGGTCAAGGTAGATAAAAAAAAATACAAATTTAAAAAAAAATACACTTTTTTTTAATTTGTATTTTTTTGGATCTACCTTGACCGAACCCCAACTAAAATAATCTAATAATAATATCCACAGTAAAAAAAAAACTCTCCTTTTGTATCTTTCCGTAGTTTTCCTATAGAATGATGAAATCCTGAATAATAGTGTGTTGTTATAATAATAATTAAGAACAGAGATGTATTGAAATAAAACTATTATTATTACACAAATAATGACACCTACTTATTAAAAACTAACACATAATATCACTTAACTAATACATAAATAAAGATAAATAGAAAGTTACTTACAGCTAGTTAACGAACATATACAAATTAATTAAATGTGCTTAATTACAAAGAGGCCTTAAAACTACTTGTTTAATTGTCTGCACCCTTTAGTTACTGTCACTTATTTCATTGTCACCGGCATTGCAGAGGCTAAGGTCTAAGACATGTGATCTGTCACGGAAACTGACACTGATTAGGGGGACGCTGGCGAGTTGTGAATTTGAGTAATAATTTTGCCTTTCGTAAATTTATTTGAAGCCTTAATTTAACATGATTTATAAATTTGATTTTGATTTATTATTTGTAAGTGACAAACATAAGTCTTATCATTTTCCTTAAAAACTGTTTTCATAGACGGTTAAATCCTTTTTTCCAGTCATTCCTCTTTTTGCTTGGTGCTAATTTTGTGTTTTACCTCTGTTTCTAGCGGGACGACCGTTCACTGCTGGCTCAGTTCTTCTTCGCTGACGAGGCCCTGAACAGAGTAGCCGCCGAACTTGACAGCTTCGACGGGAGGAAGGACCCTCAAAGGTGTACTGCCCTCGTCAACAGCCTTCGCCAGTGCCAGGATACTGTGAGTAATTCCTTACCCATTAGTCGAAAGTACCCCGGAGGGGTGCTCTTATTGAAGGTTGTCCTTATGACAGATTTTTTTCAAAAATTTCTGAGACGCTAAAACGTCGTCACAAGTACATTCATATGTGAGGAGGAGCGTCAAGCTAGCTCTGGGGATCCGTTCGAATCCCGCACCGGACTAGTTTTTATGTATAAATAAAGTCTTGTCCTGTGTCATAGATGTTTAAAATGGGTCTAAAACCTATAGATAGCCCATGGGACTAAGTGGTTGAAAGGGAGTCTTACACTGAAAAATGTGTGTGCGTGAATTGAGTGTGCCTATCAACAAACCAGCATTAATTAATTCTTATTATAAACGCTATGCAATATAGTTAAAATTAAATAGTCCTTAATATCTCCGTGCTATTAATATAAATAGATTAAAGAATATATTTATTTGGTTGTGGTTTATTTTAAACAATTAATGAGAGGGAATAGAATAAAAAATCTATCTGTCCCAGCCAGGAATCGAACCCGGATCTCCTGCTATCCGGGCCGGCGTGCTTAACCATTGCACCACCACTTCTCGCTATTGTAGTGGGAATTTATTAAGATATCTAGCTCGTCCTGGTGGTGCAATGGTTAAGCACGCCGGCCCGGATAGCAGGAGATCCAGGTTCGATTCCTGGCTAGGACAGATAGATTTTTTTTATTCTATTCCCTCTCATTAATTGTTTATATTAAAGTAATTTTTGTAATGTGTGGTATGCATCTTGGGAATTCGGAACAAAATAGGCTGTTATGAAACCTCAGTAAAGCTAATTTACTTTTACAGTTTATATCATTGCAAAGCTGAAAACTGTATCTACTAATTCTACTATTTTTTGAATTATTTTAAAATATTTGAATGGTCATTTGATCAGTATCACATTGGACACGGGGAGTTCATCTGTCAATCCTTAAATTGGAAACTAAATATTTTTAAATTTTTCCGCAAAAAAATTAATTACTTTCGCTACATAATATGGTCATTATTACCTTATTAGTGAAGGTTGATTTGAGTTGTAGGATAATTTAATTTAAGTGTGCAATTGATATTGTTCTGTGAAGTAGAATCGTGGATGAAGGGATGTTCTCCCTGCTATCAGCCAATAGGAAATATTGACCTCATTTACCTATCTCGTGGACTGACTCAGGTCGGGAAGCCCGCGTCGCTCCTATGTGTCTAGGGGCGTTATCTACTGGGCTCGTGGTATATTTGCCTAGAGCTTTTCCGCTGTCGTCATTCGCGACCTAGACTAGCCTAGTCCGTACGTCCATCCCTACCCACGTTTTTCTTGCCCCTTTGTTGGGGGCCATTTAACATTCTCCGGGAAGAATGATAAATTACCATACATATTAGTGTCTGCCAAAATATTGGTTGTGTCCGCTGTGGAGTGGAGGTTTTGTATCAATAGGTGACTCCATCTACTTTCAAAAATGTTTACAGTTATTATGCTTGTGACATCGTTAGGCCACACAGAGGATAAACCTTATATTGAAGTGGAAGAAGACTTTTTGGTTTATATCCATTTTACAAAAAAAAAATCAACAATCGTTTTTACCAGAGACATTTCAGCATGTTAGTCTAATGAAGGCACTCTTGATACTAAATGCAAGCGTATTGCATTTTGTGCTGTGCTACTGTGCATTCCCGGAGGATGTGGTCGGAGAGATCCTCAGAGCTAGCGGTAGACTGCTGAAACGTAAAGGCTCTCTGAGTTATTCTTCGCTTGGCTGCACAGTTACACTTTCACTGTTCTCTTGTCACCCGGCTTTCAGGTTTATCCAACTATTTATCTACAGGATATAAAATCTGTTCACTTCCTCTCTCAAATCATCCCATAGTCTCTCTTATCCCGATGAGGAAATTCAGGATATATCTCTTCCAGCTTTGCTTATTGATCGTTGCTAGGTTTGGATAGTTATTTTGTAGGATAAATTCATTCAATCCAGTCTGTATGACCAATTAGTAATTATATACCATTTCTTTGGGGAATGATGGGAAAAATTTCAAATTTGAAAGCTCTCTTCTTTAGCTTTAAATAAACTTGATTGCGCTCTACTAATTATTCGTTTTATGCTTCCAACTCATTAATAAAAATATAATTTTCGAGAAAAACAGTTGTTATATAATTCAAAAGAAATCTTTCTCCACAATGACTAATTCAAAACTGGAAATGGGAGATTTAGATTTTGGAGACCTTGCCGGTGTTTAATTATGTAAGAACTGTTTTTCTTGAAAATTATATTTTAAGCATTAGCCTAAGGCGAAAAACTAAATTGTATTTTAAGTATAATAAAGTGGTGTTTAAAATAAGAAAATAGTGTTACACTTTTTGCCCATATAATATAGTCATTAGTATGATAAGGTAAGCAACGACGAAAAATAGTATCCTTCGGCTCAAAAAACAAATTTCACTTCCAGATCTGTATAAAATAATATGGATTTCAAACTTGCTTTGATTGTAGTCATACCCTTTGCTTTTATTTTTTTCTGGAAAAGGAATTTAAAATCATCAATTATAGGAAAACAACTGATATCTAGGGAAGATTGTTGACTTTATTAGAATGTTTTGTTTTTTTGTTGGGTTTCGGTCAAGATAGATCGAAAAAATTGTATTTTTTAAGTTATCTGCCAACGTTTCGGCTTACATTTTAAGCCATCTTCAAAATTATCATGAAGGCGAGAGGGGGGACTTACTGTTCCTTATATTACATTTTCATGACTGACTCCAGTAAATATAAAATTTGAAGGTTTTTTCTTGCAATTTTGCATGTAACTTAATTAATATATAGGTTTTATCACGAAGAATTTACGATTATAAAAAATTATTTGTTTTATTTAAAAATTAGAATATATATA
>KZ807139.1:629433-643269 GCA_000696205.2 Oncopeltus fasciatus
AAAAAAAAAAAAAAAAAAAAAAAAAAAAAAAAAAAAAAAAAAAAAAAAAAAAAAAAAAAAGGGGTAAGAAATATTCCACGAAATGGGATGTTGAAATTCATTTAGACCAAACCCATGCATTTTTTTTTTTAAAAAAAATAACCGAAATTCAGTACTATTGTAGACTACTTCACTAGTCTATAATAGTACTGAAATGGCATAGGTAAAAAATTCAGCTAAATAATAAACGAGAGCTTGGGTCAGCTTCATAGTCGATAAAGTCTGCTGCTGCGTTTTCTAGTTCATCCCTAGGTAGTCTTTTACCGAGAGAAAAAATGCCTACTCGGGGCCATGGGTGTTTAGAATAAGCCCCTCCCTCTAGGACGCCACTGTTAACAACTATTGTAAGTTCTGAATGTAATCAAGCTTACAAAGTCAAATATTAGTATGCTCTTGCTGCAATTGAAATTCTTTAGTTTAAATAAAATAACCCCTTCTGATATACTCAGATCGATGATCGACACACAATTAAAACATAATGTATTCAAAAGAAATGTCCAAAAATTGTATAAAATATTCTTTCTAAATGCACAGAATAATCACTTTAAAGCTATTGAAAAAGCTTAATATTTGAAGCCATAACTAATTATCCACTTATGTTTTTTTTAAGATTGTGAATGAAAAAGAACACCGCTATTTAAAAACATAGCCATCTTCAAAAAATTGACTTCTAAATGAATACATTCATAATGTGATAGGACCAATGATAGGATTAAGCTAAAGTAGGCTGAATAATGCAGAAAACTGTTTACTTTTACTGATCGAAGTAAAGTTGTCAATTTCCTAATCGCATCACACGATAGTTCTAGGAATATTAGTACAGAAATTGTACGTAGTCATTGTGTTTTTTTTTTGTTTTTTTCGCCATGAAATTTCTATTTGTATATTTATTATCATGGTTATGAATTTATTGTTTTACTTACTGTTAATTACATTTAATTAATGAGTGAAATTTCTTACAGGGCTTTTTTGGGGAGTAGTATCACTAGATAATATATGTATTAATAGTAGTATTACGTATTTTTTTTCTAGAGATTGCAGGAATATTTATCACTTTAGAGATGATATAGAGGTAGTCGTTCTTTTTTTAAAAAATTATTTTGTTGTCAATACATGATCTTTAGGCACCATAGAGAGTCACAAGATAGGGTTCTCCCTTCAGTTTTTTAACGAACACTAATAAACAAACATAGTTTACTGTTATAAAGCTAAAATTGGTGATACTACAGCACACCATCTCAAAGAAATGTTTCATTCATTCGTAGGTAAATAAGTATAGAATGAAATATTTACATGCCCACAGGACGGAGAGAGGGGAACAAGTATATGCTTTGGAATTGATATTGTGTTCTAAGTATCTCGAAGTATTGTGTGTGTGCAGAATGAGTAGGAGGAAATAAAATAGATTATTTATAACTTTAGAGGGTTGTTTAGGGGAGGGGGGAAATGGAGTATTGTGAGAAAATTGTACCAAACTCGATGGGGGGAAGTCTGACGTAGCCGTTGAACTCAAACTCGGCCGAACCCAAACGAGGAAAGTCCTCCCGTTCGGGCATTCCCTGTCGGCTCTCCCCAATCGCCGTTCATATCTACCCCTCAGTATGGCAGGCATTTTTCTGCCTCGGGCGGTAGGGGTTTTCCTCAAACGCGGCTTGTTTGAGGAAACGCGACCTAGGTGGGGGAAGATTGGTCTTCAGACAGATATGTCGGATCAGAAGCTTCTGGGGAGAATGAGTGTGGTGGGGTCGCCAAACTTTCCTCTGAACTGGCAGGGAAGTTAGAGGTAGAGGAAGCTCAACCTAGTCACATTCTTAAATATCCTTCTTTATCAACGTTTTTCTTAGATATATTATAGAGCTTAAAACGAATTTGTGCTTTCTTCTTATTATCCCCTTCCTCTCATCCTAATTGAGCTGAAGATTAAGTCTTTGAACGGTTTCTAATAATAATAAGAAGTACAGATGGCTTACAATGTAAGCCAAAACGTTGGCAGATAATTTAAAAAATACACATATTTAAAAATGTATTTTTTAGATCTGTCTTGATCGAACCATAACAAAAAAACATCTAATAGTAAAATCTACGGCCAAAAAAAAAAAAAAAAAAAAAAAAAAAAAAAAAAAAAAAAAAAAAAAAAAAAAAAAAAAAAAAAAAAAAAAANGAAGACGAGAGGGGACGTCGTGTTATTAAGATCCTATTTTCATGACTCAGTCATTTTCATCCCATTGTCAGTCATGTAAATGGGATCCTAGTGACACGACGTCCCCTATCGCCTTTATGACAGCCCTGAAGATGGCTTGCACAACGAAAGCCGAAACATTGTCAGATCATTTTAAAAATACACATTTTTTTAAAAATTTTTTTTTTTTTTTTTTTTTTTTTTTATACCACCACAACAAAAAAAAAAAAAAAAAAAAAAAAAAAAAAAAAAAAAAAAAAAAAAAAAAAAAAAAAAAAGAAAAAAAAACGTCAATTAAAAATAAGAAGTACCTCATTGGGCTACTTAATTTTTTAAGAATAAGTTGGCGATTTTCTCTAAGCTTTGCTGATTTCTTATGTCTGTGATGATTCTGCACACATATTATTCGTAGGAATTAATACGAAATTAAAAATAAATCATTGATTATATATCTCAATTGGAAAATAATATTTAAATGATAACGTGAGCTAGCCAACTTTGGATTTAATGAGTCCGTATTATAAAGAATGTAAAAAGTTCTCTACCCTCCTAGTTACATTCTTTTACGTCTTCTGTATTATTTTAAAATTTTTTTTTTTTAAACTGCTAAAAAATAATTATTTGCATACTTTACAATGATATCAATAATTACATATATAGTAGCAATGTGAATTTTTAATAAAGACTACCTGAAATGAATCCCTGCCCAATTTCCTCCGGCTCTTGATTGATTTTTTTTTTTTTTTTAAATCTCCACATAGAAAAAAAATACATAATAAATAATAAAATACATATGACAGTCTCTCTTCACTTCTCACTGACGAAGGGTGATAGATCTCCGAAAATTTTACTCCTTGTGATTTTTCTTTTTGTGTGTGCATTGCACTCTCTATCCCACCTGTTCTTGATTACTGTATATGTATATGCATATGTAATAATTGGTCCTGTTTTGTTAAAGGTTGATGAGTGAATCTTACTGGAGTATACTGTAAATTTCCTTCCTTGATAATTAAAATGTTTTCCCAGTTATAAATACTGTTAGGTCGACCTCTAATCCATGTCCTAATTTCACAAGTAGCGGAGTAAATAGGTTGAGGTGTATGTGTAAGGCGGTCTGCAATGAAGGCGAAAACGGTGGTTCCAGCGTTATAATTGCCCGCCTTGACTCACATATCCTGTATATGTTTCGTATTTCCCTCTGGCTCTCCTTGCAGAAAGTCCGAATCAGGCATATGGCGCCTGCTACCTGCCCTGCTCGTTGTAGTACAGAGACGGCTTTAGGTGAGAAGGTCAGACAGGAATTGCGGGTCAAAGTTGAGGTGTATGTGTAAGGCGGTCTGCAATGAAGGCGAAAACGGTGGTTCCAGCGTTATAATTGCCCGCCTTGACTCACATATCCTTCATATTTCGCATTTCTCTCTGGCTCTCCTTGCAGAAAGTCCGAATCAGGCATATGGCGCCTGCTACCTGCCCTGCTCGTTGTAGTACAGAGACGGCTTTATGTGAGAAGGTCAGACAGGAATTGCGGGTCAAAGTTGAGGTGTATGTGTAAGGCGGTCTGCAATGAAGGCGAAAACGGTGGTTCCAGCGTTATAATTGCCCGCCTTGACTCACATATCCTTCATATTTCGCATTTCTCTCTGGCTCTCCTTGCAGAAAGTCCGAATCAGGCATATGGCGCCTGCTACCTGCCCTGCTCGTTGTAGTACAGAGACGGCTTTATGTGAGAAGGTCAGACAGGAATTGCGGGTCAAAGTTGAGGTGTATGTGTAAGGCGGTCTGCAATGAAGGCGAAAACGGTGGTTCCAGCGTTATAATTGCCCGCCTTGACTCACATATCCTTCATATTTCGCATTTCTCTCTGGCTCTCCTTGCAGAAAGTCCGAATCAGGCATATGGCGCCTGCTACCTGCCCTGCTCGTTGTAGTACAGAGACGGCTTTATGTGAGAAGGTCAGACAGGAATTGCGGGTCAAAGTTGAGGTGTATGTGTAAGGCGGTCTGCAATGAAGGCGAAAACGGTGGTTCCAGCGTTATAATTGCCCGCCTTGACTCACATATCCTTCATATTTCGCATTTCTCTCTGGCTCTCCTTGCAGAAAGTCCGAATCAGGCATATGGCGCCTGCTACCTGCCCTGCTCGTTGTAGTACAGAGACGGCTTTATGTGAGAAGGTCAGACAGGAATTGCGGGTCAAAGTTGAGGTGTATGTGTAAGGCGGTCTGCAATGAAGGCGAAAACGGTGGTTCCAGCGTTATAATTGCCCGCCTTGACTCACATATCCTTCATATTTCGCATTTCTCTCTGGCTCTCCTTGCAGAAAGTCCGAATCAGGCATATGGCGCCTGCTACCTGCCCTGCTCGTTGTAGTACAGAGACGGCTTTATGTGAGAAGGTCAGACAGGAATTGCGGGTCAAAGTTGAGGTGTATGTGTAAGGCGGTCTGCAATGAAGGCGAAAACGGTGGTTCCAGCGTTATAATTGCCCGCCTTGACTCACATATCCTTCATATTTCGCATTTCTCTCTGGCTCTCCTTGCAGAAAGTCCGAATCAGGCATATGGCGCCTGCTACCTGCCCTGCTCGTTGTAGTACAGAGACGGCTTTATGTGAGAAGGTCAGACAGGAATTGCGGGTCAAAGTTGAGGTGTATGTGTAAGGCGGTCTGCAATGAAGGCGAAAACGGTGGTTCCAGCGTTATAATTGCCCGCCTTGACTCACATATCCTTCATATTTCGCATTTCTCTCTGGCTCTCCTTGCAGAAAGTCCGAATCAGGCATATGGCGCCTGCTACCTGCCCTGCTCGTTGTAGTACAGAGACGGCTTTATGTGAGAAGGTCAGACAGGAATTGCGGGTCAAAGTTGAGGTGTATGTGTAAGGCGGTCTGCAATGAAGGCGAAAACGGTGGTTCCAGCGTTATAATTGCCCGCCTTGACTCACATATCCTTCATATTTCGCATTTCTCTCTGGCTCTCCTTGCAGAAAGTCCGAATCAGGCATATGGCGCCTGCTACCTGCCCTGCTCGTTGTAGTACAGAGACGGCTTTATGTGAGAAGGTCAGACAGGAATTGCGGGTCAAAGTTGAGGTGTATGTGTAAGGCGGTCTGCAATGAAGGCGAAAACGGTGGTTCCAGCGTTATAATTGCCCGCCTTGACTCACATATCCTTCATATTTCGCATTTCTCTCTGGCTCTCCTTGCAGAAAGTCCGAATCAGNATATCGCTGCTCCGGAAGTATAATGACACAACTGCAAAAATTGAAATTTTACAGGACAAGCAAATGAAAAATAATTTTAATTTGTCTTAATAAAATGACCTATAGATTTGGTTTGATTCTTTTATGAGAGTAGCTTGTAGACATTGTGGTTTATTATTGCAACTTTTAAGTTATTAGAAACGCATTTTTGAGCCCGCCAACACAATAATGTCAATTTCACACAATTTTACAGTTGCGTCGTTATACTTCCGGAGCAGCGATATATTCGTCGGCCTCGGAGGTTGGACTCTTGACACTAGTGCAAGGAATTTAATAACTTATCTGGCTAGTCTCGGTGGTGTAAAAGGCTAACGCGCTTGTCCGGGCAACTGGAGATCCAGGTTAGAGTCCTGGCTGGGACAGTAAGATTTTTTATTCTGTTCCCTAGCACTAAAAATTGTTGATGTAAATAACTTTAAGCCCTTATATTTAGCTATTTGTAATGGGATTTTCGATTATGTTTTTATATACTTATAAATTGTAAGTATAATTTCCTCAGCGATAAGTGTAAGAGGATGGCTGTATATGACCCTCCCTCGGGGCGAAGTGTGGAAATGGGTCGGACTGGGAGGCGAGGCCGGTGAAAACCCCAGCTGAGAACTAGGGAGCCTCGTAGCACACTTCGGCCGGGCAGAGGGAAACCCTGAACCCCTTCTTCCAGGGGGGGGGGGGGCATTGTTCCCTCAGATCTGTGTTCTGTGTGTGAGAGTCCTCTCTCCGCCTTCTTCTTCTTCTTATCCTCTGTACCTTTCATCAGGGAGTAGGTCTGAGAGGCTTCAGAGCATGTGTACTGTGCTTACCCTTTTCTACCGACTATCATACAAGCATTGGCTGCAGCTACAGCATGTATAATATCTAGAAAGCATACCCGGCTTTGAAAAGTATTAGTAGAGTTTTTTACCGTAGATATTATTATTAGATGATTTTAGTTAGGGTTCGGTCAAGGTAGATCCAAAAAAAAACAAATTTAAAACAAGTGTATACGTTTCTGCATACATTGTAAGCCATCTTCAGGGCTGTAGAANTAAATATTTACATTTATAATATAATAAATATCTTCCTTTATGAGTTCAATTGGAGAGTTTTTGACCGCGGAGATTATTAGCAGGTGTTTAATTTGTTGGGGTTCGGTCAAACGTTAGAAGATAATACACTTTTGTATTTTTTTGGATCTACCTTGACTTAACCCTAACTAAAATCATCTAATAGTATTAGTTTTCATTTAAAAATGTTTCTTGAATTTTATTTTAACTTTAAGGCAAACTACTACATTCTATTTGAATACTTTATTGTTCGTTAAAAGCTTTTCTTGATGTTTAACCGGTGAAATAAAAAAACATTTATATTTTTTCTAGTCCTTGAACAGGATAATGCGATATGCGGTTATCTATGCGGAAAAAACTGACTTGGAGGTTAATTTGTTGTCCATCAAGTTTTACGGAGAGGATTGTCAGGAATTTGCTCTTGGTAGTTGAAGAATTTAAGAACTGATTTGTAACCAAAAATGTTTTTATTTTATTCTACGTTTCGGCCTGAATTGCAGGCCTTCATCAAGGCAAATGGGGCGATGGTGAGAGATAGGCTACTACTTTATTGTGTCTACATCATGGCTGTCCTGATTCAGGCCGAAATGTTGGCTAAAATATAAACTTCTTGGTTACAAATTATTTTTTAATTATTTAACTAACAAGACGGAATTCCTGACAATCCTCTCTTCTGACTTGTTTGAATAGATTCTAACATAGTTGTGTGTCCCCCTTGTGGTTTTGTAAGAGTGGCATTAGGTACACTAAGCTCCTAAACAGCCTTCTGTTCTGTGTCCAATTCCATCTCTTGTCTGTTCCATCAAGCTGTTGCGCCCATCTTGTTAGCTGAACTAATTTTGCTACAGGATACTTTTTTTTTCAGTTAAATTAAATTTACCCACGTTAGTTTAAAAATAAAAATCAAGTCGTGGATCGTTAGATGAAATTGTCAGTGAGTGTATGCGCTGCTTGTTTTCGTTTGTTTGTCCGTTTCAGTAAGAACAGTGATCTGAATATGTTGTCTGAGTGTGTTTTCTTTTTATGGTATTGTCTGATGTTTTAGTTTTTTATATTTATATGTTAACTAGTATATCCATTTTTCATCCTTTCAATTGTCTATGTTATAGATTCACAGAGCTCTCTTTGACTTGTTGTGTAAGTTGTTTGCGTAATTCGAGTCCTGTTTTTCTGTACGTATGACTGTATGTGTTCTTCGTATCCGGTTCCGTCCTGTTTTTCCTATGCAAGCCTCTCTGCGTATGCACCTCTGTAAATTCCACTTGAACTGCATGACTTTTTGTCGTTTATGATTAGGTTGTGTTTCAGTGTGTTTTCTGTCCTTAGTAGTGTGTGGGTATTCCTTCGCTTCTAAATAACTTTGTTAGTTTGCATATTTCACGTTGTGCGTAAGTTGTTGTGACTCCTCGTTTCTCATTTCTTCTTGCAGAGTGTTATATTGCTGTATTCCCTAAGTAGCTTGTCTGTTGTGGTTCGTTTGTACAGGTTATTGTGTGTACGGTCTGTAGCCCTTCGTCATAGTTGTTGGGTGTGAGTGGGATGGCTTTGAGTCGCAGTCTGAACTCTTGAGTGTTGTGTGGGGTGATTCGATGTCGCATGTGATGTCAGTAGCAAAATACGTGTTTTGCAGTATATTCCTTATACCAGTCTACCGCGCGTTCTTGTAGTTGTCAAGGTAGTTTATTGCCTTGTTATTCTCCTTCCCCATTGTGTAAGTGATGGGATGTCAACGTCTTGTGATAGTATGCAAAATATGTCGTCGACCTATCGGTAGTAGTGTTTTATTGTTGTTTCCCTCATTGATGTTGTTAATGTGTTGAGAATCACACGTGCTGAAGACATTTATACTATGTGGTGTATGTCTTCATGAGTATAGAAGCTGTCGGGTTTATCATTCCGAGTCCGTCTGTTGATTTCTAAAGTTTATGTCGAACAAGTAGTTCTGTTTTAGAATTTATTTAGACGATGAGTTAATACCTGTTAGTTCAATTCTCAATATATTGTTCTTCGTATACCCGTTACTTATTTTTTATTATACCTATGGTTTCATCTTATTGGCAAAGAGAGTATAAGTATTTTTAGTTGTGCTCTTGGTTTGGGTGCTGTTGGGATCATGTTAAAGTATTTAAGTATATTACGTCGAGTACCATTAAGCTTCGATTAATTGTATTCCGCATTTCTCATTGGTGTATTACTTCATAATTTTTATTTTTAAATTATCAATATAAACACTTGTATTTATTCAAAGATAATATTTTTTGTTATTATTGGATGTGACGTGATAAAAGATAAAATCCAGATATAATATTATTGATGTATTTAAAAACAGTTAATTTAAATGCAAATATAATTCATTCAATCTAAGGTTGAAAGAGGCATAAAAACCTACTAAGGTATACATTTCACTCCTAAATATGTTAAATATCTTGTATTTTTTTTTTCATATTAGAAATTAAGATTATACCATATAGGTATATAAAAGCTTGTTTCGACATGTGATGTATATTTTTATTATTAAACTGTGCAACGCATACACAAACACATATTACATACATCACACTTTGACTTCAGACATTTCCTTGAATGTGGAACTGGTTAATTTATCGTCACGAATTATTAAAATCGTCTCGACCTAATAAAATCGTCACTGATAAAGAAAATACATATATTTACGTTACGTTCATAACTCATGAAGTAAAATAATGATGGGATATTCAATGTTAACTCGAAAATGTCACGAAGATCTGCTAGATAAAGAAGAAGTTTGTTCTGAATAAAAATGATTATATTCTGCACCTAAAAGTTTATTAATTACGTAATTTATAGAATATAATTTTCTAATTTCAAATGGAGAGTCTTTGACCGTAGAGATTATTAGTAGAAAATGTTTGTGGGGGTTCGGTCAAGGCTGATCCGAAAAAATACAATTTGGTTAACTCCAACAAAAATTCTCTACTGGTAATTTTGTTGTATTTATGTTATATTCAAGAAGTCTATTAAAGAGTATATTTCAGAATGTTGCAAGGAAGGCTGAGTACCTCTCTCTATGTTACCTTAGGCCTGTCTCTGCGTTCTTGCTTTTGCCCTTTTGACAGCATGTAAGAATCAAATTAGTCATTTTCTATGTATTATATATTGCATACTCTGTTTGCAAAGGATTCTGGTGTGGATGTTTTCATGTTTTAGAGTACCAATATTTCTTTGTCTTCCCAAAGCATAACTCCTGATTATGATTATTATAAATATAGCTCCTCAATGATGAACTTCTTTAGTATAAAAATTTATTTTAATAATTTAGTCTTTATACTTCATATAATTGATTAAAAAGAAAAAGTAATTATTTTTTAAGTAGAAAAAAAAATGTTAAAAAATCAAAGAACTGGATATGTCAAAGAAGATAGGTATATCAATGGAGTTGGATCGGGCATATCGAAGGGGTTGGGTTGGGTATAACAAAGTATAGCTTCATATAGGTGAGAGTAGTACACTCTTCTTGAAAGTGACAGTTCTTGTGATCCCGAAAGCCCACAATGGTTTTAAAACTTAGTGTCAAGCACTGTATATTTATATTTCTAATATTAATTCAACTGTGCTACCGAAAAAAAAAATTCATATAGCTAATTATGTCGTAAAACCTGCCATACATGTTAAGCTTTGTAAACCAAAACTCTACAGAAAAAAAAAAGTTTATTTAATGTTATTAAAAGATTTATAAGAAAATTAGATCATTATTATTTAATGTTTGCAGAAGTAAAATGCTGGGGGGGTGGATATGATTTTAAAAATCCATTGAATAATCTTATGTTGAAATGATTACAGGTTACTTTTCAGTTCTGAATTGTAACATGATGAGATTTCCCTATTGTTTCTTATGCCACAAGTGGATTAGTTGTTTTTCCTATTGAGATAAGGGTATGATAACGTTATCTGAAGAGGTGAAGCCGACCATATAGAAGTTCTACATATTTGTGAATCTTCGCCGAGGCACAGTCCTATTGATAGGTGTATACAGCCACATATCTCTCGGCCGTCGCTATGAATACATTAGCGTATATTCATACATCACACGATGTATGCAATTCAACATAGTGTAATTTAGTTTCGTAACTTTTCGCCACGCCGAAATTTTCAATATTATTAAGTCCAGTTTTGTTGTCAATCTTGAAACAAATATGTCTCCTATATGATATAATTTCGAAGTTCAAAAATGTATATGAATATTCTATATCTTTCTCCCTTTTCTCAAAATTAACGTTGAATATTTATCCAATGAACTGTTTTTTTTGTTTTTCTTTTTTTGCCAATAGATCCAAATTAGAAAAACGTCAATTAGTGTTTCCAATATTTAAGGAAATCCATATACTTCTTCATTGCCTAACAAATTAAACAGAACATATGAGTACATGCCAACTTAGCCATTAACTTTATATAAATGTCTTTAAAACTAATGACATTTTTAATAATGTCAATAAAGAATAAAATCTAAATATATTGAACATTAACATTTGTTTTGTGCTCAACTATTTATAAAGTACAGAATAATTTTTTTTTTTTTTTTAATAAAGAGTTTTATATGTTTCTTAACTATTTATAAATGAGTATGAGAGCAAAGAGCAAATGAACAGGCCAAAGAAATTCTGAATAAAATGTTGTTGGTTTTTTTTTTTTTTTCAATTAAACTAATTGCAATGTATTTTTGTTGTGCTTAATTTATTCTATTTTATTTAAAGAGGTCTTTATTACAATGAAAAGTCCCGCTGTGTAACGTAAGAAGATTTCCCGCGTTTCATATTAAAGATGGATTATAAATAAGAGTGAATGTGAAAATTTACAAGCGGGAGAAAACAACAAAGGTATGACTACAGCAGTTTGCTCTGGGACAGGGAAGGAAGAGTGGGGATAGGAGAAGCACACACCAATCGAAGCTACGTTCGATTCTTTCTTCCTTAAAAGTGTTTATTGTGCAAATGTTCTAGGAACATGGACGTTAGAAATTTTTTTTTATTGTACTGTATTAGTTGTGGTATTTAATCCCACATTAATTTTATATAATAAGTGCAAGGGAGAAGAATACAAAAATCTTGCTACCTCAGCTGGGGCTCGAACCCGGATCTCCTGCTTTCAGGGAGGTTATGCTAACCATCACACTACCGAGGCTAACACGATAATTCCTTCTTCTCGCCGCACTTTACTCCGAGTCTAAAACCCCCCCAAGTTAAACGAATATACCGTCCTATTCTCGAAGGAGCTAACATTGTCAGCTATTTGTTAGACTCTCGTTAATTTTTCTCTTAGGAATAAATAGCTGACAATGTTGGCTCCTACGAGCACAGGACGATATATTCGTCTTACTTGGGGGTAGACTTGGAGTAAAGTGCGGCGAGTAGATGAAATTATCTAGCTAGTCTCGGTGGTGTGATGGTTAGCAGAACTTCCCGGAAAGCAAGAGATCCGGGTTCGAGTCCCGGCTGAGGTAGTAAGATTTTTTATTCTATTCCATTGCCTTATTGTTAGAAAATTATATTTCACACATATTTTGCTCAGTAAATTCTTTCGTTAGACAAATTACGAAGATATGAATATGATATGAAATAAATAAATATGATCATGAATTTTGGCCCATCACTTAACCAAAATTTAATACATTCAAGAGTTTGTTATAAAGCCTTAAACACTAAAATTGATCGCTAAATTTAAAAAAAAAAAAAAAATGAGAGGTCCCACCCAAAAACTGAAGTTAAAATTCATAAATTTCCACCTTGAACTCTCAAGAAGATATTTCGTCTGGAAGCACCCATGTTGTATTGAAAAGGAAATACTATTTAATACATTCAAGAGTTTGTTATAAAGCCTTAAACACTAAAATTGATCGCTAAATTTAAAAAAAAAAAAAAAATGAGAGGTCCCACCCAAAAACTGAAGTTAAAATTCATAAATTTCCACCTTGAACTCTCAAGAAGATATTTCGTCTGGAAGCACCCATGTTGTATTGAAAAGGAAATACTATTTGTTCCTACCAACTTAAGTACACACACACCAGTGCTTATGGTTGAATTAGGTTGACGGGTAGGAAAGGGGGCTCTAGTGAGTGAGGCCAAATTGACAAATGGTCAATGTCTTCGGCACTGTTACTGATACGAGAAACATCACATTTTTTACGATTAAAGTTGGTTATTAGTAGAGATTCTGTTGGGGTTCAGTCAAGGTTCATCCAAAAAATACACTTATTTTTAAAAATTGTATTTTTGTATCAACCTTGATCGAACCCCAACAACAAATCTCTACTAATCATATAACATAATGAATTTGAAATTCGTTTTGTTTTTATTCTATAAAATCCATATTAAAGAAAATATTTAAGAATGTACTTCTTTCATTGTTGGTCAGAGTCCCTCTATTTTTTTTTTTTTTTTTCCAAAGAAAGAAACCAGCTTCGATGACTGCGTACTTTCTCCAATTTTCTTGCCCCAGCTGGTGAGCTACCAGAGGCCTGGTGGTCTTTCACACTCATTGTTCCCTCCGGTTTTTAAGATTCGTTATTTACTCTCATTTATTTTTATCTTTAGTGAAATGTGTATAGTTTGCGCAGATCCTGCGTCTCATGAACTTTTAGAAATGATTAGAAATTATCATTATTTTTTTTTTTTTTTTTATAAGTCTATCGCTTCTTATAATTATTGAATTTTCCTAGGTTTTCTGCAAATCGTATGTTGTTTATATCTGAAATAAATTATGTGAAGTTGGATTGAATTTGGCTGGGGACCGCCTTGGAAGAAGGCTAGCGTTCTGACTCCTCCACGGTACAGTCGTCTCCCCCCTAACGGGCTTCGTTATAACAGTAAGGTTGAGTAATTAACCTCTACCTCTTTGTCCTCGGACTTCATTGATCACTACCAGTGGTCGTACTCACTATAGCCCATCAGTGAAGTAAATTATAGGGGCCTGAAATTTAGGTCGAAACGCTGATAAAAAACATAAAAAAAAAAAAAAAAAACTTTTTTTTTCATTTATACAAACCATTTTTAATTCTTCAGTTTTCAAGACTGAATCCTTGACTAACCTCTCCCCGTAAAGCTCTTGTAAAATTCATATACCTTATTTCATTTTGTTATGTAAATATATATTCCTTAAAGGGAACGAAAATGTTCACGAGCTATCATTCTCCACCTCAACCGATTTAAAGTCCTTAACGAACTCGGCTATTCTGTTTAACAGTTTGAATGAAGATTTAAATAATAAATGTACTCCGAATTTGGTTTCTTTCGATTAAAAAAAAAACTGCAGATGCTGGGGCTAGATATATATATATGCACAGTCC
>KZ807140.1:7617-29482 GCA_000696205.2 Oncopeltus fasciatus
ACCATATCCACTCTGTTTCTTTTTTTGTTAGATTCCAATAAAATATATTATACTTATTTTAATTAATTTAAAGAATAATTCAGAATAAATAAATGTGTTCCTGCTATTTAAAACTTGATCGATCCAGACGCAAAGTGCGAATTACCTGCCATATTTAGCAATATGATTTAATGCTTTTTTTTATAATTCTACAGATATGATTCTGTATCCAGTTATTACATATTATTTAATAAGTACCTTGTAAGAGGAAATTAGTTTCAATTATGAATCATGAAATATATTTTTGTAAGGTTTTAAAGTACATTATTTCTATTCATTGTAATATTGATGCCACAAAGAGTTTGTTGTACCTTGGACTTTTATGTTTTAATAATCTCAGGGTATCAGCAATATTTGTTTCCAAATAATTTTTTTTTTAATAATAAAATTTTATAAAGTGTGTAGTCAGTTACAAATATGCATATTGTCATATTGAGGCACAGTTGTATATTAATTATTATTACTGGCCATATACTCTGCATATATATTTTGCACTTAGCCATATCACATTTATTGTTTTATTATGTTTATATTTTATAAACTGTATTAGTAATATAAATATTTAGTAAGTAGACAGGCCCTTAATACTAAAAACATGTCACGTGTATATTTTAGAATGGAAACTGACCCAGTTGTTCCTAAATATAGTGGTATACACAGGAGGCTAAACATCCAGAATGCCTACAAATATTGGGTGTACTGTCAAACTACCCTCTATTTTCAAAAGAAAATTCCTACTCACTTACTTAATGAAAGATAAATATGATGAGTATTTTAAAAAGTCTATTAACTTACATATTAGTTTATATACAATTATAGCATGTAAATCTTCATTAAAAAATTTGAGAGGCAGCACAAATATTACCCTCTGAAAAATTTTCATACTAATACTCTCAATAAATAAAAATACTCTCAATTTATAAACAATTTGAAAGCTAAAGGATAAAGTTATTAAACTCATCTAAAGGATGAGTTATTAATTAGTGATCTGTTATAAATATTTATATAGAGTAATTAAATATAAAACACAATTTTGGTTAAATTGTCTATAGGATCAAGATTAGCACTTCAAGCTCAGCTTGGATATTATTTCTATTACTACTCTTTTACAGATGGAACACTCTATCTAATATGTCATTTTATTTAGAGAGTCAAAGGGCCTAAAACTTAAATTTATAAGTTTATGAATAAAAGAAATGAAAAATAATGCATTCCCTGGCATTTTCTTATTTAGAACAAACTAAGGGGGGCAGTGATAAAATAATTTGACCCGCTGCTGTCTTTTTATGTTAATTATTATGTTACTACAACTAATTCATGACACTTAGATCATTGTGGCCTTGTGCTACTCAATGAGCTTTCATTATTTGGCATGGTCTTATATGGATTTTTGCTAGTTGTAGTTTTGCAGCAAATATTAAGTGTCTAAGTAAATGAAACTTCCAATTCAACCTAAGCCTGCTTCTTCTTCTGGCCCAGTTGAATCCCTCAGCTGCCAAATTTTAAGTAATTTTTGAGCCTACTCAAATAACTTGGCCTACCCAAAGAACACTCCAATTTGTTGCACTTCATTAAATTTGTTTCCAAAAGAAAATTCTTGAGATTTTCTTCAGCTCCTACTAATTTCCACTGGTCCAAATATTTGCTCAGAATTTTCCTCCCTCAGTTTAAGGTCTGTTTCTTAGAGGTGTTAGAATCTATTTCTAACTTTGTCTTCTGTTAAACCAGGCCTGTTAAACCTGTAGTGGGGGCAAGTATAGAGGAGCTTTTCAGGTATTGAATATTGATGTATGATTCAGGTGTTGGTCTGTTATTAATTTTAGTTATGTGATTCATTGAAAATGCAAGTGGTTTTAATATTTAATTAAATATGAGTACTTTTGTGTAGTTTAATATATGTATAAAATTTTAGAAACCGTGACCTAAGTATAAATTATGTTGCAGAGAAAAACTATGGGGAAAGGACACAATATTTTCTCCTGTGTATTTTTTCAATATCATCCTCCATCCAACCCTTCAATGAAGAATAATGGAAATAAAAATAAGCTCTCTTAAATATTTTCAACAGTAAGTCAAAGCTTTTAAGTTTGTGAAGTACTCATCAAATACATTTTTATATTGAGTAAAGTAGTAGAAGTTTAAAATAATAATGGGAGGCAGTACTTCAGCACACCCCAAATATTTATTATTGGGGAAAAAGATTTTAAAAACCTATTAATATAACATTATTACTTATGTTTTAACATTTTTGCCCTATTGAAATATATAGGCCAAATATGTTCAATCATATAAATATATATTTATATAAGTATATATACCTATATTAAATAACTAATTGGTGTTAAGACTTCCAATGGAAGAAGTAGAAAGGGGGGATACAGAGTTATGTTATGTATAAAAGTAGAATTTTAAGTACTATATAGAAGAAATACGGAAGAAAAGCATCATAAACACAAATACACTGAACACAATTTGTCTAACTTCCATGCAATCTTACAAATTATAAAAATCCAGAGATTTAACGAATGCTAAAACTAAACTAGACATTAAGATCCTGATCTTCCGTGCAAACGTTTAGCTCAAAGCGTGTATAGAAATATTTGTTAATAGTTGTATAATTATCTTTTATGTTGCTTGTTGCATTTCAATTTTGTTAGTATTGCTTTACAAGTGCTCATTGTGAAAAATAACAATTAAAGTCTGTGAGTGTGTTTTGTGTTGATGCTCTCTTGTATGTTTCTTTACCTGTCAGCTATTGTATAATTTTGTACGAATATAAATATGTCCTTTTTATTTTTGCATTTAAGGAGAAATGGATTTGTCAAACTATACTAGTTGAGTGAAGTAACTAGAGATATTCTCTTGTACAATACAATTCAAACATTGTCACAAATATAGTAAATTGTTAATAACTGTATGTTTTATAATGGAGAATCATTATTATGGTTATTATTGCATTAAGTATAATTATTATTATGGTTGAGACGGGTGAAAGATATAACTTATATAAACACTTATAAAAGTATAATAATGTATTATATATAAAACTTAATGTATGAAAATGCTCACTCTGCAATTAGTTAATAATAATAAATCACTTTTCCAATGAAAATTAAACATATTAAACTATTGTGTGTATCATAGATAATAAATGCCTACAAATTTTTGTTATGGGATCTGGTCCAAAGGCTCCTTATACTCAGACAAATCTACAATAACAATTTGTATAAAAAAAGAAAAAAAAGGTTCTTAAAAACAGCATTTGTGTACATATATTGTAATATTATAATAAGTATCCCTCAAATAATTTTAAAAAATCCAAATGTCAGATTGTGCTTTTTATAAAGCACTTTCTTAAAATACAATGTTGAAGAGTAACAAAAGAAAATATAAGTAAAAGGATGTCATCCATTGTTCGTTCCATAAACTTTTAATCATTTTAACAGCTTTTATTCCTAAATATGAAATTTGATTATTTTTTTGGAGGAGAATACTATTTTATATTTATTTTTAGTTACATATCGTCTAAGCTCTATGATTATACAGAAAATTAAAAATCATTCAAAGCCTTATCTTTTTATTTATTAACTTTTATATTTATTTTTACAATGCTTGTCCTTTTTATCTTTCACAATTTATATAAAGACTAAACAAATAACTTAATATTATTACAGGTGATTAATAACATAACCATATATATATATATATAATATTGCTTGTTGATATCAACAAACAATATGCAAAATAAAGACTAGAATAAACTTACAGGCAATTATTTTTCTTCAACTGAACTGTCGTTTCTCTTTAAGAAAGGGAAAAGAATGAGATAAACCAGTGAATCAATAATTCAGCGGCAAAGAAAGTGAATTGGAATGAGAAAGCATCTTCTTTTGAGTAGAACTAAATAACTTGAGATGTCAATAAAGGCTCTGGCAAGATAGCTTGGAATAGACAAGAACTTATTAAAATCATTTTATTCTAAAGCATAAAGGTAAATGTGGAAGTAGTAACAAAAAAAAACGTGTTTATGGGCAAATAAATGAATGGCTAGATTTGGCCAATGTTTCACCCTAAAAAATCTCTTTTTATAATAAAATATTATTTTAATGACATATCACCAGTCATACATAAGAAGACTATGGCATAAACACTCACAATTTAATGAAGATTATATTATAATCCAATATATTTTATTTACTATGACTACTGCCTCAGAGAAAAAAGTTTCCCTTTCTGGAGCTCAATAAAATTATAAATATTTCAATGAGAAAATTGTTATGCAGGTAAGTTAGGTTTAAATAGAGTAAATAGTGATTAAGTCTTCCTCTTTTTTAGTCTTACCAGGATTATTTGATAACTATTTGTGGAAATAGAGTAATCCCCCCCCCCCCCCCAATTTTTTGGATAATTTCTAATATAGTTTATTTGGTGGACTGTTATCCAATTTGTGGTGTACATGACATGACATGAAAAGTTATCTACCTCTCTCTTTTATACTTCGGGATTCTGTTTATACAAACTAAAAGATCGTTAACTTAACGACACCTAACTTCTTAGAATAATTAGAAGTGTGACGTTGGGAAATAGTTTGACAGGCTATACCGACTATAATTATTACGAAATAAAATGCATTTTAATATTAGATGTAAGTATTGAAGTAAATATATCTGCTACGAATCCAAAATATTGTTAAGTAATTTCAGGTTTTATTAGAATCTATTTATATATTCGTAATATTTATCTAAAAAAATATTAATCTTTATAACAAAAAAAAATCATATTATATTGACCTGTCTAATCCTTGACAAAAGGCGGGGTTCTGGCTCCCTGAGACGTTTGCAAAGCAAATTTCCTTGTTACAATTATAAAATACATCTTTTGATTATTTTAAAAATTTGAATTAGTTAAGAATATTAATCTATAAATAAAAATGTGATCTAAGTATTTTACTGATCTGCCTAACCGCCTGCCAAATTTTTTTTTTTTAGAGGGGGGGGGGTTTCGGGAGGGTCTTGCCCTGCGAAGTAAACATCCGTGTTACATTTGTAAAATAAAATTAGTTCTTAATTTAAAAAAAAAAAATTATCACATGTTTTGTTCGGTTGCAGAACTCAATGGGAGTTCATATGTTCAACCCAGCAGTTTGGTACCGGTTTTTATTTTCTTATTTAAAGGCATACTATTGTCTATCGTAGAATTTAATGTTATGCAAGATATATATTTTTTCAAATTTTTATAATTCATTTTATTATAGTTATGTTATTGATACATAAAAAAATCATTATTAGGACAAGATCTATTTGAAATTGTAATCTTTTTTTTTTTTTCTTTCTTTATTATTATTCTACTGTAAATACTTTTAATCGTCAGTCTTAAGTATACTATGATATCATTACACCATTTTTCTTTTAGCAGTTCTTAGTATATGAGTGCGTGACTTAATGTATTAAATGATACCTGTCTTATTGTAAGGTTTGTTGAGTCAAGTTCCCTGTCCAAGATAAGGTACCGGTTTTGTTCAACCGAAGATTGCAACGTAACATCACTCGTATTGGAAGGTAATAGTAATTATTGATTAATTAGGAATTACCCCTGTAATTAATCTCTACATTCTGTTCAAACTTTTCTAAAAGTCACAGCTCTACAGATCAATCTGGACTATTACCTTATAGAAATTTATTTGAAGATAGAAGAACAATTCTTTAGATCAGAAGGCAGTCCTGATAGAAACCTACTTTATGGTTTCTTTGGAACTTTCTTGAAATCTTTAGTTCCTTAGGCATTTTGGATCTACTAGTCTATCATGAAAATAGTAGTTAATACAGGTGAAAATTAAACGAAGATATTTGAACAATGTAATCTGGTCACAACTCTGTTCCTTCATTCCCATTGATTTCACTATCTACAAACTATTGATCTGCAACAATTTTATTTTATTCTCTCACTATCCAACATCATCTTAAGAGTCCCAGAATCGAACTTGATTTTATACTCCTACTGTCCTACAGAGGTTGTTATTACGTTGTGAGCCCTTTTTAATTGAACTTGGAGACCTAAACCAAGATCTTATTATCATTGCAACTTTTGATATTCTTCTTATTTTTGTCCTCTGCAAGACATCAACATAAGGAAAAAAAATTACTTTAGGTCCTAAGACAAACAAAAGATGCTAGAGACAAAAGTGCAGGCATAAACCATTTCCTCAAGAATTCAAACCGAAATTTTTTGAGCTGTTATGAAAATTTTAATAAGTTTTAATTAAAATTTTCAATCCGGCATTTTCATAACTTGAATTACCTCTCTGGGTTTGAAGCTTCTATTATTACAGAATATAATCTATCTCTATCAAGGGAATCTTTAAGTACAAAAAGTCCATACAACTGTTTCATAACAGCTGCAAAATCTAAGTAGATTCCTTACGTTTCATTAAAGAAAACAATCGCACTAATTTTGCACTAAACAGTGCAGTTAAGTTTCCTCTAGACTGAACAGGAAGACTAAGGAAAGCACTCACCCATTGTAGTTACATTAATAAGTTTATAAACCTATTATTATGTTCTATAACTTTTTCATAACTCAAATGACAACAAAAGCATTGCGATTATAGATTATGTCTGTCTAGCCCCCCCCCCCCCCCCCCCCNNNCCCCCCCATCTCTTCCTCATAAGATTTCAACCAAAAATTAATTCTTTCAAGGGTTTTCAATGAAAAGTCTAGATATCAAATTTGGTTTATACATTTTGGTCTCTCTCTAAACCCCCTCAACTGATTTCAGCCATTAATGAACTCATTCAACTGTTAGCAAAAAAAAAAAAAAAGCTCAAACACCAAATTTGGTTTAATTATTTTAAAATTAAAGGCAGTAGAGCCTATACTCCTTGCTTTGGCTTTTGTCTGTATTGAATTAAAGTCAGGCTATATGATGATTAATATTAAAATTTGATTTTCTTGCTTGTCTTACGATTTATTTACTTGCAAATTGTTTGAACACAGTAAACATCTCTCAATACCTAAGTTGCTTTGTATATGTTTCTTCTAAGGGATGTCATGTTTTTTGGGTGGCCAGAAAATTAATTAGTTGGAAGCCAATGACATCGGTTGCTGTTATCAAGTTCAATATCCTTGGAACATCGTAGAAGATGACACCCAAAAATTAATGCTCCCTAGTGGAGATTTCCAGTACCTGCTCCCTCTTAGTTTTTAATCCACTTTTTAAAAAGCCTGGTCTTCGATACAGCATGATAAACAGTACTTGAAAATTCAACCTTATTTCAGTCTCGCTAAACCTCCCTCACAGCTGAACCTTTTTCCTTCATGCTGACTCCCTCCAGCCCTTGAGAGAAGGATACTTTTTGAAACCCTCATGGGCTAGGACATTGGGAGGGAAGATGGAAGGCCGTATTCCTCATTAGAGGCCTACAGTTTGGTGAGTCCATTTACTTTATTATACTACTACAATGCTATAACAGAGCAGGTAATCTTTCACTTAAAGAGGCAATATTTCCCCTCACGTGAATAGCTGGATGAGAAAGATATGGTTAGGGTTCAGTCAGTCAATCAATTAAATTTGAATTAAATACTATTGTAACAAGTTTATATTATTTCCAGCAAGCACAACTAGCTAAACAAGAGTATAAGATAAAACAATTAGAAAAAAAAAGTAAACAATTATTTGAAAATAAAAGAATTATGTAGTTATATGGTATTAGTTTTAATTTTGTAGTATTGAATTTTAATAATTTAAAATAACATTATATANTATGTATATGTGTATATATATATATGTGTGTGTGTGTGTGTGTATAAAATTATAGACAAAAGGAGCACCAAGCGATACGGTCGAGTCTTGCGGAACTGCAGGTTCAAATACTTCTCAGGGCAAGCTTTTATTGATAAATAAAAGCTTTTCGTTGAGCCATGGGTGCTTTGAATGGGATAGCAACCTGTAAATAGCCCCTTCCTCAATGTCCCTAAGTGGTCAAAAGGGAGGCTATCATTAAATTTTTTAAAAAATGAAAGAAAAATTTAAGTCTGAAGATTTTGAAAAAAAAAAAAATCAAATATTGGTCTGGCCTAGGTTTTGGAATAGTAACAATAGAATTGCCGACTTCTATATTTATTCTTAATTAATTGAATTTTATTGTTATATTTCTTAAATATTTGTCATTCATTTATTTTTAGCTAAAATTATTTATAATTTAACTCACAATATTTATATTGTAGTAAAGTGTCAATATTGGACTATTTTCCCTGAAGAAGGAATTAAATATTCCAAACCTGTCGGCATTTTAGTATGTTTTTTTTTTACTTCTGTTACCGACACCCACTTCCCACATTCTCTGACAAATTTAATTATTGTATCGAAATCATTACCTAATATAATAAGAAAATTACAAAATGGACATACCATCAAGATCGTGTAAGGAGAAAGCTTTTAGCATAGGAGCTACTCTTGACTGATGGTATGAAAGTGATATTGTGAATGAGGATAATTAAAGTAAGGATGCAGGACCTAAGCAGATGGGATTGGGATCAATAGTTTTGGAGAAAAAAGTTGCTTGCTCTTTTGATATGAAAGACATTTATAGTCGCAGAAGACATTGGATAAATATATGACAAAAATATGCAGTTATTCATAAGGCAAAATATATAAAAAAAATATAAATTTGAAAAAAAAATAATAGAATAAAATGGACATTTTTTTACAATTGTCTAATAATACTCAATAACAGTTAGTAGTTAGGCAGACTAATTAACAGTAGTTATGCAAATTTTTCTTTTTTGACAACTTTCATCTTGCCCTGTAGCCCTGAGAATGTTTTCAATATAAGCCGAAATATTGGTGAACATTAAAAAATGTACATTTAAAAATTATTATATATAAACTTTTGTATCAAACCCCAATTGCCTCTCAAAGGAAGGCCTATAACATTTTTATAAAATCACATGTTAAATCAAATATTTAAGAATATAACTATGAATGTTGAGAGGTTACTTCTCCAGCTTATGATATCGATTAAGTATTTNAGAACCTCAACATCGAAATGGAAAGGAGAGCATTAAGTTGAAACAAGCAGCTCCACTGACTAACTAATAAGAGCAATGATCCCAGTACAATAGTAGGTACAGCAGCCCAATAGTTAAATACACTTTTATATAAATTTAATTTACTAATGTATGTCCAATTTTAAAAAAGCAAAGGTAATTTGCTTAGTTATACTTATCTTAAGGAGTGGACTATTAATAATAGGACAAACTATTTCAGTGTTTCAGATAATTGTTACTTCTGAGAAGGACCTTTCCTTCAGTCATAATTCCTTTTAATTGCATAAGTCAGCATTTTATTTTTAACTGCGAATGTGGGTAAATAATTTTCCAATTCTAGGAATTTTATAGAAGATTTAAAAATTAGGTAGACCTGACACCTATTTAAAATGTATCATTAATCTTAATATGTGTATTATACTATTTCATTCTGTATTTTATATTATATTTTTTGATTGTTCAGCATCTCTTGTCCAATGGTTATAAAATCTAATGTATCTTTTACCCTTTGAATACCTAAATAGTTAGAAATGGAAAATATACTTTATTTATTTACCCGTTATTACAAGATTGGAGGAAAATTCCATAACAGGAATGTTAATAATTAAACCATATTGTCCTCATTCTCCAAACCTGCATCAACTTGTTTTATTAATCCCTTGGTCTACCCCCACACTCTAAAAATTTTCAATTATGATTTTTCATATGCTTAAATTCCAACAAGCAACTTACATTTAATTTTCGGCCTATTTAAAAAAAAAAAAAAAAAGTTCCTAAAAATATTGCACTTCTTTATTTAGAAGAATAAATTGTGTTTTATACTATTACTCTGAGCTAACTCGAAGGAATATATGTCATCAGGTCATATTCAGGTCATTCTTGTGGTTCTTGTATCAGAATCATTAGCACTTCTTTCCTCTTTCCACCAAGTTTATGCCTTGAATGATATTACTCCTATATTTCAAGACACACACACACAAATAATTTTGAAGGGACCATAATTTGATAATAAACAATGAAGATTTTATTTGTTTCACATATGAGCTTGTCATTAGAATTTCTAAATTTATTCATAGATAATATAATAGATATAAAGAATGACAGACACTACTAAAATATGCACATGCACACAATATATAGTGACTTTAAGTGTTAGCCCTCTTTGTCTCATTATATTTTCTCTCTCATGAATAAATGAGAGAGAAAATAAAATGGATTGTATAAAAAAATTCTTTTTTTAAACCAAATAATTGTATTATTATATAACTCTCATACCTTATATTCTCCGTCTTCATTGGTTTCTGTACATCCTCTCCCGTTGGCGAGCGCTTTCGGACAGTTGAGTCTAGACAGTTGAATACGGACCGTGACAGTGAACGTATGTATTCGGCCAGAAGATGGACAGTGTCGTCCGAAAGCGCTCGCCAACGGGAGAGGATGTACAGAAACCAATGAAGACGGAGAATATAAGGTATGAGAGTTCTATATTCATTGGTGGTAGAAATAATAATAACCCTTGTATTATTATATCTTTGATATAAAATACATTTAATATTCAAAGTATGGCCCACTGTTATATACTGTCATAAGCCATCTGCAAGCCAATTGCTCGATCTCGGGGATGGCTGTCAAAGAACTCTTTCAACACAATTTAAACTGAAAAAATTTTCATAATTTTCCCCATAGAATAAAACTCCCTTTTGGTTGATCAAAGCAAACAATTTTTCGTACAATCTTTCCTCCACCCCCACTCCTCTTTCCAGTAGGCAAGTCCTCCAAAATGCTACCCAAACCATCCCTGTTCCTCAGTCCTCGGGATCCAACCTAAAAGCAGTAATTAACAGATCGATGGATAGAAGAAGCTCAATCTTCCATGTCTGCACTTTTTTAGAAACCCAATGGTTTTTTACTCCATCGACTGTAAGTGGAACAATTACTAATAGACACTAATTACTGTAACACACTTGTGCCCTAAACGACACTGTAACATACATGGATACAAGACTTAATGCACTGGCCATCCAAACTACTCTGCTCAAAGAGGTTCAGCTATCTTCAGTAGGAATTTATTGTCACATTCCCCCCTCTTCAATCAAAACACTAAAGGAATCCAAGCTACATCCATAATGGTCCATTTTTCGCCTCTTCCTTTTGCACTAGCCTCGATATATGTCTCACCAAATAAATGCATATAATTTCTCCAACCACTAAACAATAGTTTTATAGCCGGAGTCGATTTCAACACAAAATACATCCTCTCTGGGGCAGTAGATTAATTAACTCACAAGAAAGAGTTCCACGATAGAGTATGATATAAATACAGCCAGAATCCAAAATCAACCGAATCACTTTCCAAACCTAATCCAAAAATCCCTGACACTCTAGATAATTTTTTTCGCTTCTGGCATTCGCCACATCATAAGAACAACCGCCTCCGATGATTTTTCTTCTGACCATTCCCCTACCCTTAAAATTGACTTGGAACATCCAGTAAAACAACACTCACTCACGGTCCCATCAATTGATCCACTTTTTAATCAATCTCCAAATCCCACTAAAATCCAACTAAGGGACATAGAAGATGCTGTGCTGGCATTTACAAGGTCAATACAGTACAGCCATAAGTGCTTGCACACCTCGTTTAGTTTAGTCTGAAACGAAGTTATTACGACTATACATTTGTATCTTTCTCTAAACCCTCCTTCCGGAATGATGATTGGCCCTCAAAAATGATTGACTTTCAATAGTATGCATTAGAAATTCAAAATACCTGAAATGAATTCTACATTTTAAAAGTTTTTTTTTTTTTTAATTTATTTATTTTAGAAATTACATACTGCACAGCGTGCATCTTGCAATGTGCTCTTATAGTTTACAATAAATAATAATAATAATGTACAACATACACCATATAGTAATAAAATAATAATAATAATAATAATAATGATTAAATAAACAATAAATAAATAAATAAATAAAATAATAATAATAAAGAAAAAAAAATAAAAATAAATAAATAATAAGTAAAAAAAAAAAAAAAATTAATCTATCATGTATTTCGCTTGGTGGAGAAGCTGCCCAATGGCAGTACTCCTAAAGCACTATTTACAATATTTACAATTGTTTGTTTTCAATTCTTATTGGGAAGTGTTGGCAATGATGAGGTCACGCGGCCATTTCCTATTCAGGCGGCGTGGTGGGTTATTAGGATGGGTACTACTAGATAGAGTTTGGGCTAGAGGATTGGGATGCATGGAAAGGGCAGAGTGGAATTTATTAAAACGGGTTGTGATAACTTCTTTTACAAACGGGATTTCAAGGTCATTGTGGAGTAAGGAGTTGGTTACGTAATAGGGTGCATCAACTATGATTCTTAGGGTTTTGGATTGGAAGGACTGTATTCTTTGGATGTTGGATGGTTTAGCAGTTCCCCACAGTTCGACTCCATAAGTCCAAATAGGTCTCAACAGTGTCTTGTAAAGAGTTAGTTTGTTAGTCACAGTTAAAGTTGACTTGCGGTTTAGCAGCTTGTAAAGTTGTCCAAATCTCCTATTTAGTTCCTGTCTTTTGATTTTTGTGTGTGTGTTCCATGTTAGTCGGGAGTCAAGATGAAAGCCTAGATATCTGACGCAGTCGGAAGTAGGGATAGGAATATCGTTAAAGTAAATTCTGCCAGGCTGCTTCTTCCTTAGTGTGAACGTAACATGACAGCATTTGCTTTCGTTAACCTTAATGCGCCAGAGCTGGCACCATCGCTGTATGTCCATAAGATGTCGTTGGAGATTTCTCCTGGCAGTATGTGCGTCAACATCGGAAGAAAGGATTGCTTGGTCATCAGCAAAGGTTGCAAGAAGTGTGTTAGGATGGGAGGGTATATCGGCAGTATACAGGATGTAAAGGATGGGCCCGAGCACACTACCTTGTGGAACTCCCGCCTCCACTTGGTAATATTCGGAGTAATCTAATCCTTGTCGGACCCTGAAGAATCGATCGGTTAGGTAGGAGCGAAGGATAAGGTAAAGGGTGCTTGGGAGGATGGATTTTAATTTGAACAACAGTCCGCGATGCCAGACCCTGTCAAATGCTTGCGACACATCGAGGAAGGCACCAATGCAGTACTGCTTATTCTCGAAAGAGGAGGAAATGCAATCTACAACACGAAACACCTGTTGGACCGTGGAGTGTTTGGTTCGGAAACCAAACTGGTGTTTTGGAAGTATATGGTGATCGTCTAAGATTGGTATCAGCCTTTTAAGAAGAATCTTCTCAAAGGCCTTTGAAAAGAGGGGAAGCAAGCTTATTGGGCGATAGGAAGAAGGATTACTTGGGGGTTTGCCAGGCTTTGGAAATAGGATTACGGTGGATAACTTCCACAGGAGAGGAAAGTGTGTGGTTCGGAGGATGGTGTTGTAGAGGTAGGTGAGGAAAGTTACTGCTTTATTAGGAAAGTGATTTAGAATTTGGGCTGTAATAAGGTCGTGCCCGGGAGACTTGCGTTTAGGCAAGCGGGAAAGGATATATTTGACCTCAGAGGGGGTGACGGCTTTAAGAGGTGGAGACAGAGGAAGAGGGGAATCAAGGAATTCTTCTACCTCCGTGCTCTTAGAATGGTTTTCTGGGTCAGGGTGAGGAGTGAAAGTTTGCTGAAGATGACGGCCGAAGACCTCGGCTATGTCTGCATCGGACGCTGCCCAGGTGCCATCATCGCGGCGGAGAGGAGAGGTGGGGGAGTGGTATTTGAGGATTTTTCTGGTGGCAGTCCAGAGGGATTTGTTTTCCGTTGTGAGTGAGGAGAGATGATTGTTGAATTCCTTGTTGTGATAGGATCTGAGTTCCCGTGTCACTAAACGGCTCAGTTTGTTATATGCTTGGTGGTCGATTGGGTGTCGTGTTCTCTGCCATGTGGTTCTGGCTCGTCTTTTAGATAGTATAAGAGTCTGTATATGGATGGGAAGAGGTTTATTGTTTAAAGAATTGGGATTTAGAGGTTTTTTGGAGGTAGGTTTGGATGCTATCCAGCACGACTGTTGAATAGCAGAGGTGAAGGATTGTACAGCATCGTCAAGGTCTTGCGGGGATTTTAAGGAAATTCTGAGGTCTATAGCGCCTTCAAGGTGGGATTTGAACCTATCCCAATCAACTTGGCCATTAACCAGTGACGGAGGAGTCGGTTTTGGGATGGGTTGTAGTGACAAGGTCAGGAGTACGGGACTGTGATCAGAAGAATTTTTTTAAAAGTAAGAGTTTCTGTCCAATATTAAGTGCGACAACCTTAATTAATTTCCTCAAAATGGCTTCGCATTAAATGTATTAGGAAATTACATTTTAAAACAATTACGTTCTATATACTTTCTCGTAACGCTAACAATACCGAAGATGTTAAGATTTTCACTTTTGGTCTGCTTCTTAACCTTCCTTCACTCTTGACCGATTTCAGCCTTGAAAAAAAAAAAGCCTTACCAACGAATTTGTTTTCTTTATTTTAAAACATTGAGGATAGGCTTAATCGCTAGCGATTGGACCTACTTACACCTTCGTGTATTACCCTTTCAGCAGGTTTCCCTTGAGAAAATCAAATTATTCGCGTTGGTACTGTGGCCACTTCCTACTTGGAAAATATAAAAATATGGTCCGTTCAAAATTTTATCATATAAAGTAATAAGCTTCTTCTATGTATAATTGGTGAGGATTTGTTGAAACTTATGAAAAGTCGCATCATAAAAGAAAGTCACCAACGTGAATAGCTTGATTTCCCTGCGAGAAATCTTCTAGTAATTAAAGGAGATTATTTTCCAATCTTTCTACTGACATTATCAACCAAGGGGTAGTTGGTTTTTCTCCCGTTTCCTTCTGGGGTTTTTTTTTTTTTTTTTTTTTTTTTTAGTTATCATTATTTTTTTCATTTTCATGCATATTATTCACTCACCCAGGACACTTCTGATTTATAACACCGCTGCAGCTTTCAAGGGAAAAGTCAGCCTCTAATTGTGTCTAAGCCTGTTTTGAATTTGAATATTGACTTTTTATTAAACATTTTAATGTTCTAATTGAAATTTACTTGTTGGTTTTATATTGATAAGTTATTGGTTTAATTTGAATGTAGATATGTTGCTAATATACATTGAAACTGGTTGAATACTAAACTAAGAAAACAGGAGGGCGATGTCTCTTTTTTGACCGCTCATTGTTAACCAAGGAAATTGCATTATTACAAGTGAGCTTCAAGCTGAAATGCCGGCCCTAGATAAAAACAATATTCAAAAACTGAAGAGCCCATAATTACCAAGATTAAAATGACCATTTGATTACTTTCCTATTAGTATTTGATTTTTGTGAAATTTAAAAAAAATTAAAAGTATGATATATTGTCGACATGTGTGATTTATACGTTAATAAATTTTCCTTGATCTAAAAGCTTAAAATATGTATAAAATATACTAATCATGTCTTGCAATATTCTACTTTGTTCACTAATCTTGAAAACAATATTAAGATTATATTTAAAGTTAACTTGGAATTGAGTATAAATAAAATAGCTACTTTATTGTAGTATTTTAGGTGATTTGACTTTGTACAGTGATATTTATTTTATAGATAGCAGATATCAGGTAACCTTCAGGATGACTGAATAACTGACTGGCCACTTTTGATGAAAATATATCTTTAACGGGAAGTATATCATATGTAAATATTTGACTTGATTTTTCTCAACACTATTCCTTGTTTACTTTTCTTTTCAAATTACAAACTCACGTATTAGTAATCCATGTGATTGCAAAAAATGTATATGCCTTAAAAAATATTACTGCCCTGACAGAAGGCATATATATATAACTATCATACCTTCTTTAATCCGTCTTCGTTGGTTTCTACAAACCATCTTCTGTTGGCGAGCGCTTTCGCTATATAAATATAAATGTAATAAAAATATGTTTAGTAAAATACTTTTATAGGTCCTAGGTAAGACAAAATTATAAAGAAAATTTATCCAGTGAAAAAAAAAAAACTGCATTTTAAATTTCTGTTTTGTTCAAAATAAAAATTTAGTCATACGCTAACTTTGAAAAATTGACGTACTTAAGAAAATATAAATAACTTGTCAGTGTAATAAAGTTACGAAAAAAATGTAGAAATGAAATAAATTTCCGCAATACTGACCCATTTTGTGAAGTTAACTTGTAGCTTTTTTTTTCATTATTATTTTAGTTGAAAAATGTTTTACTTAACAGTCAATGGTGAATAGTTTTAAATTTGCGTTACGTATTCTTTTTCATTTTTTTTATTATAAACATTTTTTGGATTATATAATTTTTTCTTTTACATACAAATGGGTCAATCAATTTCTCTAGTGTTTTACAGTTATTTAACAAGAAGTCTGTCGCACAGGACCTGCTTAAATTAAGCTGGTTTTCCTTGTTACATTAAATATGGTCAATTAAGAGTGAAGCCGAAGAGTGCATCAGCGTAAAAAAAAAGAAAAAAGACCACTAAGCTTGGCTCTAGACAGGCTGAGAAGGAAAAGAAGAAAGACTTCAGTTGTAGTAGTTACATTTATTTTGTATAAAAATACAGTTAAGTAAGTTAACGCTAGTAATAACGAAGACATTAAGATCTTAAATTTTGGTCTTTATTTTAATCCCTCCCCCCTTGACTGATTTTATCTTTTAAAAAACTCATACAACTGCTTGAAGAAGCTTAGCTTAAATACTGAATTTCTTTCATACTGGGTGTGTTTTAAAAATTTGAAACTAGAACATCTAAATGAACCCTTATACACACACACACACACATATATATATATATATTATGTGTGTGTGTTATCATTTTGAATTAAGTCCCTCTCCTCAGAATCCTTAAACTGTATAACCTAGGATGAGTATATTCCTGTTAATAATATTTATTTTTTGTTTATATAGTTATACCTTCAAGTATTAAAATTATAATGAAATAAGGTCACATCCTAACAAACCACCTATTGGTTCGCCAATTGGTGGTTAATATATCTATTAATTATTAATTTAGAGAGTAAGAAAAAAAATCATTTTGAATGAAACATATTTATAGCTTCTGCAGTGTAAGATGGGCAGAGATCCGTTTCAAATTATTAAATTCTTGTCGTGTTGCCAATGTTAATAGCATGGTTTCCGTACGAAAAAACTACTAAAACAACAATACAAGGATTAGTGGGCGGTCTGATCGCTGTATCATAGCTAGCCACTGGTCTCCATAGAATTTTATATACCCAACCCAATCCTCTATATGTACCTTTATGTATATACCCAACCAGTTATATACCTTTATATTTATAACCCAACCCTTACGCCACTCATACATGTCCACTCAGACATATAAACTAATTACATCATACGAAACCCACCCGGTATAGACTACAGTACTCACCCTAGGGTCACCTCTCCCGTGAATCCTCAAATTGGTTATTTGAAATATACAAAATGTGGAGACGTGTGATTGTTGAGTTCCATATAACCACCTTTTGTTTTGTTTTCATCAAATATTAATTAAAAGTGATTGGTTCCCAACTCCTATTAATTAATTTCATTGGTTGTAAAAGATCAAATGTGGAGGTGGCCAAATATGATTCCCATGTTAAGTGAAAAGCATTAGAAATTATTGCAATCGTAAAATTCAATAATTTATTTACATGATTACAAATGTAAAGAGCACACTTCATGTGAAATGTAATTTAATAAAATGTATAGGAAGTTATTAATAAAGTATCTTAATATAATAAAGTTAATTAAAATTAAATGACTTCCCACAGGTTTTCCTGTGATCAAGAGACTAGCCACCGGAAGCTTTAATTTAAAACATGTATAATATGTATACATGTTTCGCTATTTCGATGGCTTCTCTGATGGTCCGTCGATAGTAGTTGTTTTCCCGGGCCAATATTGAAGCATCTTCGAATTTGATGTGGTGGCTGGTGTTAGCGAAATGTTCTGCTAGAGCTGACTTTTCTGTACGTCCGTGTTTGATGTCTGCAATGTGTTCTTTTAGGCGTGTGTCGATCGTCCTTCCAGTCTCACCGATGTAAGTAGTTCCGCAGGAGCAGGGAATCTTGTATATTCCCGGAGTCCTAAGTCCAAGCTTATCCTTAGGTTTCGGAAGGATGTCTGTTATTTTTCTGTCGGTGCAGAACGTTGTTCTTATCTGGTGGTTCTTGAGTATACGGGCGATCTTCTCCGTTGTCCCTTTGACGTAGGGGATGGTCACTTGTCCTCGGAATTCTTCTTTACCTTCCCGCTCTTCCCTGTTGCGCTGCCGATTTCTCTTTCTCTGAACCCTGTTGATAGTGTTGCGGTCATAGCCATTTTTCATGAAGGCGGTCTTCAAATGTCTTCTTTCGAAGACAGGCTTCGCCCAAGGACCGGACAGCGCCGGGTATAAATACCCCTGGATTTGAAGACAGCTCTCATTCTCTATTCAGCCCTGAAGAAGCCATCACAGGATGTGCGAAAGCTCGGCAACCATCAAAAACTTTACACGGTCCAACCCGGAAAAAACTTTACATACATCTGATGACTGTGGAAGCCTACGTGAACAAATATTAATATTATTTAATATAATTGGTGCTTTCTTTCTCATTCTCTCCGTTAATACTTTTCTAGATTGAAAAATCTTAAAGGAATCTTAAACCAAAAAGGAATTATGGGTGATGTAGCATTTGGAACAGTTTCTCACGTCAATTCACCGTTTCTCCCGCAGATCCTTATCTACGAGGTGAACACCCGGCAGGATACGGAGGGGCATTTTGTGATCCAGTTCAGTTTTTTAGTTTATATATATATATGTATATATATATTTTTTTTTACATAGAAAACTTAAGAGCAATCTTATCTTGTCCACAACTATACTTCAACATAAGTTGTAATTCAGCATAAGTTATTTAAATGTGATATAACAAACTAAATGGAATATATAAATCTTAACTGAACTATAGGTGAGAAAGGAGAGACTTCTGGATGTCTAGAATACACATCTGACTACTTTAATTATATTTAATTATTTATATGATAACTTGCTGAGTGTAAATCTCGCATACGATAAATCAATATTCACGTTGGTATCCTGACGTGAATAATATGTGGTCAGTTCAAAATTTTATATACTCATATTTGTCTTTATGCTTTCTATGAATCATATGCTGAAAATGTATAATTAACTAAGAAAAAAAAATTGGTATTTTCGGTTAAAGCCATCGTGTGACATAACTCTCGCTGATTTGGATATTTGAAATTTATTTCATAACCTGCAATTCCAAGTGTTTTGACATTTTAATTGATAATTATAATTTTATACTAGTAATAACTAATTTTTAGAGTCCTTCTTTGAAATAAACCTCCTCTTGAGATGTAGCTTTTAAACTATAGAGCCATTTTAAAAAGAAATAAATTTAACAAAAAGAGAGTTTGTTGACCGTAGATATTATTCTAAGATGATTTTTGTTGGGGTTCGGTCGAGGTAGATCCAAAAAAACACAAATAAAAAAAATGTATTTTTTTAATGAAGGATTATCTGCCAACGTTTCGGCTTACATTGTAAGCCATCTTCAGGGCTGTAGAAATACAATGTCATGAGAATACAGTAATATTTGAAATTAGTATAATAGAGAATTATAATATAATGTGATATCAAGAATATGAATGTAGAAAGTTATGTAAGACAATTAAAAGTTTTTCAAATTGTTTTCATAAACTTTTAATTGTCTTACATAACTTTCTACCTACATTCATATTCTTGATATCACATTATATGAATGAAGCCGAAACGTTGGCAGATAATCCTTCATTTAAAAAATACATTTTTTTAATTTGTGTTTTTTTGGATCTACCTCGACCGAACCCCAACTAAAATCATATTAGAATAATATCTACGGTCAACAAACTCTCCTTTTGAATAATTTTTAAACAATTAATGCGAGTGAATAGAATAAAAAATCTATCTGTCCCAGCCAGGACTCGAACCTGCTATGTAATCGTGCTTTTATGAAATTAGGCACGTCACCGGAACAAATAGGACCACAAATTTAATCAAAACAGTTCAGCTATTTCTGAAAAATTTTGAATGAGGCATATGGCGATAGTCTTTTTCTTTTAAATTGCTTCTACTACTACTAGTACTTCTACTTACGAGCTGAACCTAAATGAAACTTAAACGTATTGTAAAACTTTAAATTTTACTAATGGGGGCTACCATTTAAAGGTGTCAGTTCGATTGTAATAGTTTATTTTCTATTCACGATAATTCGGCTAAACTGATTTTGATGAAATTTAGGATTTTCACGATCTATCGGTGCCTAATTTCATATGAGGAACAATCCACTCAGACATTTAAATTAATTACATCATACTACACCCACCCTTGCGGTAAAGACTACAGTACTTACCCTAGGGTTACCTCACCCGTGGGGCAGATGGCAGATAACCAACTTCCCTTAAAAGGTGTTTTGTTGACGAGTTCCAGTGTGGGAAAAACGCATTAACAGTCCATTTATAATTCTTATTCTTTGAGTGGATTTTAATTTACAAGCTTAAGTAATTTGGAGGTCAATAGTGAAGGGCTTTGATGTATGATTCATCATCTGCGGGGTTTAGACTTTTCACAAAGTTAGTTTATTGTCCCACGTAAATGCATGGGTAAACTTGAAAGAAAGACCAAATAAGTAATAAAAGCAAAATAAATTTTATTTGTTAATGGAATTATACTATGTTATTTTATGAATTTTTGTTCATTTTGCCCACGCACTTCATTTTGATCAATTAAATATAAATAGTCAATAAGAATAATTGCTTGCTGCACATTAATATATTAGAACTAGAAATATATTCAGCATTATTATATTGGAATTAATTCATGAGAGGGAACAGAATAAAAAAATCTATCCGTCCTCGCCAGGAATCGAACCTGGATCTCTTGCTATCCGGGCCTCGCGTGCTGACCTTTACACCACAAGGACAGGCTAGATATCTCACTCTATTCCCTCTTCATTAGCGAGAGCCTAACTTACGAGAAAGACGAGAAATTCGTCTTAAACTCGAAGTAGCTGACATTCTCATGCATTTTGTCGGCTCTCGTCATTTATTATATTAAATTTTAATTCATGAATTAATTATAATTTACGTGGGATAAATAAAACCACAAATAAAAATATTTAAAAATTATTATATTGGGTTATTTCAGGTAAAAAAAACAACAAAAAAAACAGGGCGTCAACAACTTTTCCTATGACCCGAGCAACCATAACCCATAAAAACCATTCAACCTTGAAATAATGCCAAGGAAGCATCATGTTCCAAGCGTAACTTCTGCCTAGCGAAATTTAAGCTAAGTGATATTTCATGAGCTATTGGAGTTAGAAGCCAGTGTGACATATCTGAAGAATTGACGTAAACGAACACACACCTCACTTAATAAAAGTTAAGCTTGTATTAATGCCTAAATAGGTTAGAATATCATATTTATATAACTCGCAGAATGTGGACGCCCAGAAGGGACTAAAAAATTATGTATTATTACACATAACAAGCCAGTGGAAAGATAACTTAATAAATACAATTTTCTTTATCTGGTAAATGTTTCATTCATTCTGGTATAGTAAAAAATTCATTTGTTAACAAAATAGTTGGAACAATCGGCGATGCCGGTATTATTATCCACCTCGTTACGCCAATAAGATATAGCTCAGCTTTTTTTTTTTTTTTTTTTTTTTTTTTTTTTTTTTTTTTTTTTTTTTTTTTTTTTTTTTTTTTTTTTTTTTTTT
>KZ807140.1:69584-88286 GCA_000696205.2 Oncopeltus fasciatus
CTCTCCCTCTCTCCCTCTCTCCCTCTCTCCCTCTCTCCCTCTCTCCCTCTCTCCCTCTCTCTCTCTCTCTCTCTCTCTCTCTCTCTCTCTCTCTCCTAGCATTGGTCCCTTATATTTCCAGATTAAAAATATATTTTAAATACATTAACTGATTGCCATATCTGGTTTTCAACTGATTCAAATACTTCCATTAATTTCATTTCAATTTCAATCGTTCAACAGGGGACTTACATCTTCTCTACTATTTCTAAGCAAAATGAGTTTAATTAGTTTTTTTTTTCGTGAAGGTTTTATTGAGTAATTTGAAAGTGATAATGAATCTTCATAGAAGTCACTATAGAACTAAAGAATTTCTAATAAATGTTGCTGTTGTGGTCGTTTTCAGAACACATTTCTATATTCCCTCTGTTCTGATCAACTGGAAACTATAATCATATTCTAAAAATGTGTGTCTCTGAGTTCTGACAGACGCAATTACCTGACAGCACTTGCAAGGGGGCTCTTTTTTATTTACAGATGTATTCTTTATCAAGCTTATTGGAGTAAGCCTCAACTCTTTCTTGAACGCAATGGAAAATATTATTTCTCCTTCAGTTAGGAAACTCAAGATAATTCGTTTTGAATGAAATAGTTTGGGAAGTTATAGTCGTAATTTACTATGCGCCAATATTTACTATACTAAAGATTTAATTTCTGAATCGAAAAATTTCCTACGCCTATTTTCTATTTATTGCGTGCCAATAGCGCTTCATTTTGCAGCATCAGTATAAATTGTTCTATAGTTCGTTGTGATTGATTACGTCATTGGACTGACAGCTAATGACAGTTGCCGGCATACCCCGCCAGAAGTGTCGATGATGTTAGAAATGTTAATGACTTTCGTGATGTGACAAAATCACTGTCGCTGCCAGCTCGTTTTGAAGTTAACAGTGTGCTGATTGTTTAGTTGTAATGGTGTGTCCATCAGAAGATAACTATGACTGTATCAAAAGGAAGTCGATAAATGTCTTTCATTCCGCAATGAATATACAAACGACAGTTATGTGCTGGAATTTGCTATCGATTCTCATTCTAGATAACTTTATGTACTTTTTTTTGGAAGTTATTATTATATATTTTTATCACTTAAATATTTTTTCTTATTATATTTTATATTTCCGATCCTACCATGTAAATCCCTACTTATTTTTGTCCAATTTATTCAATAATGAAACAGTGTTTCTTTTGTATTTAAAAGTGGCCTACCAAAATTCAATAAAAAAACAAACAAAAAAAAACACCCAAGGTTCTTTTAACATAGATAAATAAAATTATATGCTCAAGTAAATCCACATTCCTAATTATTTATTCTCCTTGTGTAAAACAAAAATGAAATAAATGTTGAGTGCTCTAAACTTAATTTGCTATTGCTAATTTATAATTGTCAAATTTTGCTCAACAACTTAGTTATTTTTTTTTTGCGTTTATTATTTTTTATCTAATAATTTAATTTTTTTAAAATTGACTGATCATGTATATTTTTTTTTACCCGGCGTATCTGACTTAACGGGGTCATCTAAATGTTGATAGAAAGCAGGAGTAGCTCTGATCTTTTTGGCGACAGAAGAAAGTGGCGCGGAACAACACAATAGACTTCCAGAGAGAGCGGCATTAAGAGATGGAGCGATGCACCAGGCAGCAGAGCTCTGGAGTGCAGAGCCTGCTCTCTCCCGCGACCTTTCGGGATCTGTTTCTCGCAGACCTTTCACCACGCCCTTTCACCTCTGGGCAGCATGGAGTTCTCTCACAGCTCGCCTGGCCTGAGTAGTCAATCCCTTTCAAATCGAGACGTGATGAAAACCTCCATCGCAACGAAAAAGTTGTGAGAGGACTTATCAGCTGATCTAGCCAGTCAAAAGTCCCTTGCAGTTCCTCTCTCTTGGAGGTTGCCTTTCACATCCAGCCTTCCAGTGTTTCCTTGTATAAACAACAATGCAGTTATGGAGGTTCTTATGTCTGGTTTTTAAAAAAAAATGCTCTCGATATTTTCTCCGAACTTACCCACTAGATAGAATAAATTGTCACTAAAATTTAAGTAACAAATGTTTTCCAGAGTTTTACATTTTCCTAACGAGATATATCTTTTAAATGCAAAACGAAAAGCTACGTTCATTATTATGAAAATCGAAACAATGAAATTACTTGAAATTTACGTACGAGTAAAAAACGTCTTTTCGATGTGGAAGGTGTAATATATTATTAATTACAGTAATAAAGGGGGCGCCTGGGATCCTTATGGGTCTCGTAATCCTGAGCGCTACGGGTTCAAATCCCGCCCGGTCAATCTTTTATTTATAAATAAAATTTTGTCCTGAGCCATGGGTGTTTAGAATGGGGTGGCAACTTGTAGAAAACCCCTCCTTCTATGACCCTAAGTGGTTGAAGCTCAGCACTGTTGATAAAAAAAAAATTTAAAAATTGTGCAGCGAAATAAAATAAATATATGTGATTTTATCTGAACCATAAATTTTAATTTCACGGGCTAGAACCGAAATTAGATATTTTTCTAAAATAATATTTGGAATATCGCTTTTAAATGTTAAATGAAAAGTTGAGTACTTTATTAAGCGAAATCGGTAGATTAGGAGTGGGGGATTTCCTGAAATGTCAGTGCCAGTTCAAAAGACTTTTCGAACTAATACTTGCCATTTTTGGATATTACGTATTAGCCACTTTAAAAAACTTTTTCAGTTTTATTTTAACAATTTTAAAATAGAATCTTATATTATTGAAATACTTTAAAACATTTATGAACATTTATGAGTAATGTTTGTTTTACACATTATTAAAAACGTTATTAAAAACAACAAACACTCATTACGCAAAAAACAAATACTAATTGGATGTGTGAAGTTAAATCAGCATTAGTTCATAAATTCCTACATTTTGTAAAATGATTCCTCTTTTAAAATTATTTAGCGTTCTTTAAAAAAGTATTTTACGTCATTTGTAGCTCTTATTTTTGGATCTTGAGTACTATAGAGCACAGCTCTTGAGTACTTAATCTCACATTCATTTCTTTAATTTTTCTTGTCACTTTGATAATATACGAGGCTATAAATTTGAAAACCATTAATTTTTTTTAAAACCCTTTTTGTGTAGTATTTTTATAAATACTTATGTTATTGAATGGCCAGTGTAATTTTTAAATTACAAACTGTTATTGAACAGTCCAGGTAAGAGTGAATGTTTGCTGATCGATAATAAAGTGACTTGAAGCTTCCACGAGTTGCATTGATAAGAAGTCGGCGAGTTGGACAAACTGAAAGATAACGACAGACTTCTTGGTGTTGCGCAGTTTGCTTCAAGGATCCCCCCCCCCCCACCTCCACCACCACTCGACCCTTATCGTCAGTCAACTTACTTCTTGCTCAGCCTACTATGCAGTGACCGATCTGAGAAGAATCTTACTATTCGTTTAGTCCAGCCACGTGTACCACTGAACATTACTTTCGTATGACGGCCAACAGACCTGGGCATAAATCTTTCCCTTAGCTCAACACATGAGTTTCTTTTCAGCGAGGGGTGGTTTTTAAATACTGCAGCTCCATGCAAATTTTTAACATATTTTCTATTAAGAAATCAAGTTATTCTATCTTAATAGAATTAATGACCTATTCAAAATATGTGTGTGTTTTTTTTTTCACTTGCATGAGTTCATTATTGGCACAAATTAACCAATGGGAAAGGGAGGAAGGGTTAAAAGTGACAAAAATTTAAAATCATAATATTTTTATTATTATTAGCGTTATAAATAAATGTTTATTTTTGGCGGAATAAATTTTTGAAAGTATTTTTGATGATGTATTCTGCTTTCTAGGTCAGACTAGAGCAAACTTTTTCCTAAAGTTAGGCTACGACTTTTTCGCTAATTATTCTCTCCGGCTTGTATATTATACATTCTTATTTACTCTTTATTTTTACTCTATACTTTTCTTTAATGAACCACGGGCAATTTTCTAGGGTTATGCTGCTCCTGATGGAGTTTTTCTTTTTATCCTTAAGAAGTGATCTAGTTGTTGTGCACGGATAAAGAGTGCAACGTTCCCACGTTCTTCTGCATCATCAGATCCCGTTCTTTATCTTGACTAACCTAGAATGTTTTAGAGGAAAATACTTTTAAAAAACCAAAGATAAAAAAAAAAAAAAAACTAGTATGTTAAAGGAGTTTGATATGATTTCAAAGATTAGTGTTTTTCGATTTCCCGACTTGATCAGTGCTAATATTCCTTACAGTAGGATATTGTTGAATGCGATATTTATGCAGTTAATTTATAGTCAGGATTCATGAAATTGTCCTTCGCCTTCCTAGCTTATTTAGCTTGTTTTGTTTCTGGCTGTATTCTTGGGTAAGTCAGGGTCTACCTTCCTAGTTATCTCCGATATCTGGTCTTCGTCTTGTCCAAACCGCTCAACACTACTAATGCCTTTTTTTTTTTCTCATGAAAATTAGTATGCTTTATTAAATATTTCTTGTCTAATGAAGTTTATTTAAGTATCGCAAGCTTCAAAGCTGTAACTCTTCCTCCATTTTGATTTTTGTTAATGCCTTTTATTTAGAAAAAATATCTCGTAATGTAAAATTTAGATAAAATATCTCGTTCTTTATTCACATACGAAATTCAAAAACTTTTCGAAGTGATAGACTTTTAATGTTTCAAAGTTTTTTAATGCCAACATTTTCTATGTAGGTGGTAAGCAGGAATAAATTAGGGTAAAAAAAATATGAATAATTATTCTACTTTTATGTTGATAGTTCAATGCTATCAATGTTTTTTTTTCTTGGAATTTCGGAAAACTATGGTTAGTACGCTTTTAAAATAATTTAATTTGAATTAAATTGAATTTTTCTTGACAATGCAGCAATTAATAAAACAAGTTTTGTGGAAAAAAAAAATAGTTCAATATAGATATTGGACCATCTATAGTCTAGTCCACAAAGATATAGGATATATTGTTAATGTGAACGCCTTAAGAAGGCTGTTTGTTGTGATAAATCTCTTGTTTAATGGATCCCATTGTTCTTCTTTTCTTACTAGTCCTAACCATTAGAAGGGATGAAATCGGTCTTTTTTGTATTAATTCTTCACGTAGGATGAAGTACATAGTATTGACACTGGATTAGACTAAAAATAGTTCGGTCTATGTAAGCTTATCGTACTTTCAACATTGGAAGGCCCGGTGTTGAATTTCAGTGATAGGTATATTTGTATTCTCTGCCCGACGGTCAAGTCTAATTTGGCGAGTGTGGAATAATATTTGTATGAGAAAATTATTAAAAACAATTAATTCTAAATTTTGTTGGCTCAGAAAGGACTTAGTGATTGTTGAATCCATTATTTGCTAAGCTCTGTAGTATGGGATGGCAGTCTCTGTGGATCTAGCAGGGGGCGACCCGACTATGTAGGAGTTCGTGAAAGCATGCAGATGACTTGCACGACGCAAGCCGTTATAACTGTTGGCTCTGGAGCGGGGTCGTCTTTCTTCACCTTGTTCGACCTGCACACTGCCCTCTCACCATCCTCTGGCATCATCTGCAACCCCTCCAGTGAATATCTATGGCATGTGTGAGACGGGAACGTCTTTCACCATGCTGCTCAAACGCTGGTGCGGAGGAAAGGTAAACCCAAAAAGGCTGATCGGTGGTTGGTATGAAGTGACGTCTCACTAAATCTCTCTGCTAGTCTTATTAATATCTTATTTAAAAAGCCTTAGCACTTAAAAAAAAAAAAAGAAAAGAAAAAATACTTTAAAAAAACAAACAAACAATTTATTATGCTGTTAAAACTTTTCAAACTTATAATATGCAAGATATTAAAAGCTTTTTAATTTCGTCTCTCTATTCCTTAGTCTGTCCTTTCTCACTGACAACCAATTTGCTCTCAAAATGTTCTTCGAGTTTTTAGACTCACAAACGCTTATTGTTTTCTCTCTAAGTCTAAAAAGAAATATGCATATTTGATTATTAGATGATTTTAGTTGGGGTTCGGTCAAGGTAGATCCAAAAAAATACAAATTAAAAAAAAAGTGTATTTTTTCAAAAAGATTATCTGCCAACTCTAAGATGATTTTAGTTGGGGTTCGGTCGAGGTAGATCCAAAAAAACACAAATAAAAAAAATGTATTTTTTTAATGAAGGATTATCTGCCAACGTTTCGGCTTACATTGTAAGCCATCTTCAGGGCTATCATGAAGATGAGAGAGGACGTCTTGTCCCTAGGTTCACATTTCCATGACTGAAGTCGAGTCATGGAAATGTGAACCTAGGGACAAGACGTCCTCTCTCATCTTCATGATAGCCCTGAAGATGGCTTACAATGTAAGCCGAAACGTTGGCAGATAATCCTTCATTAAAAAAATACATTTTTTTTATTTGTGTTTTTTTGGATCTACCTCGACCGAACCCCAACTAAAATCATCTTAGAATAGTATCTACGGTCAACAAACTCTCTTTTTGAACATTATCTGCCAACGTTCCGGCTTACATTGTAGCCATCTTCAGGGCTGTCTATCATCAAGACGAGAGAGGACGTCCTGTTCCTAAGTTTACATTTCCATGACTGGGAAAGTGAACTAAGAACTTTTCTTTTTTATGCATATTTGATTTTAACAGCCATTTTAGGATGTTAACCAATATTTGAAAACTTGTCTAATAAAAAAAAAAAACAGTCAAAATATATAAAATGCAATTTTTATTTGTCATTTGTTTTATAACTTGTTTTATAAAAGTATAAAGGACTAAGTAAGATATTTAAAATTTTACTCCGAGATACTCGTTGGTTGGTTGCTCTGTGCCAGTATTTGTGAGTTTAAACTTACTCCTAGCTTCTTTCTTGATTTTCGTAAAACCAATCAATCATTATTTTATTATTTATGATTTTCTCATACGAAACTAGAATAATATCCTTCTGCAGATTATTCTTGACGTTCCCCCCTCCCTCTCCCTCTTTTCGAATTCACTTTTTCTCATACCAATAGTTGAGTACTACAAATGATGAACAAAATAAAGTCTCGTTAAAGTATTCGTTTCTTTAGGCCTAAGAAGAAGTATGGCACTGGTGGTAGGTAGTCTATCTGGCACATGTTGAAGTTGTACCTTTCCGCCAAAATAGAAGTTCTTTCTAAAGTGGCGCAGATAGCAGCTGTGTTCTGCCTTAGGTCTGACCTGTGCCTCCACTGTCTCTGTTGCCCAAGTTCCAATCTGCGGTCCACACACGGCCGTAAGCAATCCCACCAGCCTCTAGTGTTGGGCTGACCTCGGCGCTTGCCGTGCAAACCTGTTCCACGCTGAGTCGGATGTTATATTTAGCTCTACGTTCTTCTACTTTCACTTCCCTACCCCTGTCCACAACGAATTTCCAAAGAAAGCACGAGCTTGGGATTTCCCTCACAAACACTGCACATTTTCGAAAATATTCCTCTACTTGATTTTGCATTTTTTTTTTTTTGTAATGGAATTTTTTTAGTTGAATAAAATTATTTTATTTTATTTAGCTCTTTGATGCTGGAGTAAGTGCTTGCTTACGCAGATTGGCTTTTTAAAACACTGAATTTAAAGAACTACTGTTTAAGCTCTCATCAGCCTCTCCAATGTTTGACCATTATTTATGTTATTTAGTTTATATTATGTATTCTGACTATCAGTCATGAAAATTTGGTCTAGGTGACAACTCGTCCCGTCCTTTCACGCCTTAGAATGTAAGCCGACACGTCGGCTGATAATAATAAATACATTTTTTAAAATTGTAGTACTCAAAGAAATTCTCTACTAATAATCTCCTCGGCCAAAAACTCTCCATTTTTAATAAATAAATAAATTTAGAAAAAATTAAAATTAATTAATTTATTATTTTTCAATTTCGTCTGTCTATATGTGTAAAGTGTGAACGCTGGAATACCACAGACTAAATGTGTGCATGTGCGTGATTTATGCAAAATAGATTAATTCATTATTTAACCTGTTAGAAATTCCCTCATAATAATAACAATAATAATAATGCTCTCTATTATTTTAAATTTCTTACAAATATAAAAGCCATTAAACTAAATTTCTGACAACAAACACATAAAATACTGTTCTTCCTTATTACTTTTTAATGCAACTTACTCATCATTTAATTCAATAGATTTATCTTTTCCACCGGTATTTAAGTTTACGAGACCCTTTGCTTATTGTAAGAAATTGTACTGAAATGGCTTTAAGAAGAGCCGTTTTATGCTTCTGGTTGATTATTATTTTTGATATCTTCCTTTTGTCTTGATTTGTAAACAACCAACAGGTCTTAAGTTAACATTTTTGGTCTTATTATTTATCTGTGACTTTGGACACGTAGCGTCGTGGAAAGGCAAATAATGATTCAGAGACTCATGATCAGACGTGATTGACGAAAGTTCAATCCCCCAGGTTCCGAATTGTTGTGGAGAGAAGTGGGTCGGTCGTGCGCATGCCCGTACATCGAGTCGTCGGAGACCATTAAATCAGTCGTGATGATCATGGAATGGTCGGTTGTAGCAGTCTTGAATTTGCCGGTGGTTGGGGGGGGGGGGGGTATAATTCTCTAAATGTCAGACTATTAGAATTAGCTATTTCTCATATCGGACATGATCAGTACAGCAAGAAGATCGGAGATTGGGTGCCGCCTTCATTGGACGCCTCTTCGACGTGGTGTCTCGTGACTCTGCTACTTTGCGCTAACTAGCCGTAACCATGTCCAAACTTCCAAAAAGTGCTGCATCAAGAATTACTATATATATATATATATATATATATATATATATATATATATATATAGTGACGNTTTAATAAATATATTTATATATATAGCCTCTCCTTATGTCAGTTAAGTGAGTGAGATATGCTAATAAGCTGGGGGCTTAGGAGCAAGGCATTTCAAAGAGTTCATGACCTATTTCAGAATGACTCTAAGGAGCTCAGATGGAGAAAATTTAGTTGCAATAATGTACTCCTGAGCACTGTGTGGCTTTGAGCTCACTCAGTATTCGTGGCTAGGTTTACTGTATAATTAGAATGTCTACATTGTGGGTATGGATAATCGGAGCTAGTGTTAAAATTATTAATATGGTATTCACAGATACACACACACGCACGCACGAACGCACACTCATATCGTTCTGAAAGAATGGATAATATGCTAAAAACAGGAGGGCCAAATAGAAAACGAAATACTTCATTGTTGTACTTGATTTGGAGGAATCTTCATGCAAACATTAATGAATACATGTAATCTGTTTGAATTCAGACATTAAACTTATTTAAAATCCAGTAGAAAAGTGTTATTAGGCAGGTCTTATAATGTTTTTATGTTAGAATGACTAGGTAAAATACCTCAGGAAAGGTTGAATATTGTTTTGTTAAGTTGGGAGTACAGGTTATATAAATGGAAATATAATAGCTAGTGCTTATTGAGCAAAAGAAGAATTTCACCGGTTAAGGAAAAAAACAACAAAAAAAAAACACAAAGTTTAAAAACATTGTGTGTCTAAACGCATTCTTACTTTTTTTTTAAAAAAGATTTCTTTATCTTTTTCAATTTTGATTAGTCATTTAAACTAAATGTTATTTCTTTTAATAAAAGTAAAAGGGTAGGAAGCATGTAACCTGAGAATGGTGGTTATGTTTTTCATAATTGAACAGTGAACAATGAAGGAACCCGGCTCTATTCTTTCCTTTCTTATTATTTTATTTTTATTTTTTGTATGGTAAGGAAGTCTTTTAGTCTAGACAAATGAAATAGCTGGTATGATTTTCTTTTTTAATTTATTTTTTAATGTAACGTAAGAAACTTCAGAATTTCTCAGAAGCTTGTAAGGTAAATTTATTCCTAACAAACAATTTGGGGCACTTCTCAAGTTCCTTCTTTCATTGAGATTAATATTATTTTTTTCTTTTAATATTGGGATTTAATGATTCTTAAGTATTTCTCCAGAAATATTACCTGTTTAGAATTCAAAAAATTTACGCAAAAGAATGGCCGTATTGAGTTCTCCGTTGTTTGAGTATGAAGTGTCCGCAGTTTTACTTTTGTTGAAATATTATAATCTCATTCCTAGATTATTATAATCTAATTAGTATACTTCATAATTATACTTTTACTACTAACTTTTCTTTTGAATTTTTTTTTATTTATTTTTTTTTACCTTTGCTGTAACTCTAATTATTTTGTTTTGATGACTGAACTGTGCCATTATTGTTTAAAATATTTTATTATCTTATGTTCTTCTTTATGTCTTTCGTAAGAGTTTTTTTTTATTGTAATTTAGCGAATTATTACATAATTAAGCTAGAAACGACGTTGTTTTAATTTGTAAATATTTTGACGATTTTTTTTTTTTTTTCAATTTTTAATAATTCCTTAAATGTAACTATTTATGTTGCTTTATAATTATGACCGCTTCAGCTAAGACATTTGTTTACTCCAACTCCCGAAAATGTAGAGTGGTTATTAACTCAGTGCTACATGTCAAATGTAATCTTGAAGTAGCCCTATAGTTGACGGATAAACTTGACCGAAATCTTGTTGATTGCTGGCAAGCAGTCTGTCATTTATTGAGAAATGGCTTCTCAAATTTGGTTTTAAGTTATATTTTGACGTATTTATAATATTTGTTTATGATTTAGAATAGTGTAAGAGTAGACGGATATCCTTAGGTATAATAATATTTTCGTTTGTTGTTAGCTGGGTTAAATTTTTCTCTTTATTATTTTCACTGAATACCTACTATCATCCTACAAACTTTTCAGCTTTCACTGTCCATCTAGTATGAATTCACTAAAATTCAGAATGTTCATAAAAAAAAAAAAACAAAAAAAAAACATGGATCTAGTAAAGCCGAAAGGAATAGGAGTGATACGTGAATATGCCATGCATAAATATATAAATGTTCCCCTTGTAAAATGGCGATTCCTCCTGGAAGAGGAATGGACGCTGTAATTTCACTCCTCCAAAAAGCCATAACAAGACTTGTGGTCTGAAGTCCCAGCTCCCCTACTGACAGACATCCGGGTGATGCCCCGAGTCCTGTCCTCTTCCGAAGAGGACAAGGGGGATGGTTCTTATTTAGTCTCTTCTCCTGTTTGTTTGTTTACGTTTTCATGATTCTGTCTAACTTGTTTACTAAATCACGAATTATGTTCCATCTGATGTCCTTGGAGAATTGTTTGAAGCTCACCGGCACATTCTTTAACAAGGCCTTGGTCATTTAAAATGAAATAGATCAAAATGATGTTATGCTTTATAAATATATGGCAATTTTTTGTTCCCACTTCCGTAACTTCCCTGTAACAGATTCGGTTTGTTTGTTTAAGTTACAGCTTTATAACGCTTGTAGTCTGCTTTACAAAGATCTATGAGCAGTGTGTCTTCTTTAAAAACAAGAAATGCAATCCCTTTCCTTGCTTTTGATACTTCCTAAAATGAAGTTCAACAATCAAGCTAATAAGAAGTTTAACAATTTAAAATATAGTTTTCTCGTCCCATTTTCGTTTAAAATAATGGTACATAATTAATTTTGTGATGTGATTTTCTGTAAATTCATGTGTACCTTTGTTAGTGTATTTGCCTACTAGATTTTATTGAATGGCAATACAATAAGTGTGGGATATGGGGATCACTTGCAGTTGGTAATCCTGGCGGGTATTGGGCCAATTCCCCAGCTCTTGGTTTGCGGGGTCGCGGTTGTCACAGCGGTTTGAACACAAGCCCGCTTACCAGCTTCATCAGAGTAGGGGTCGGTCTCTCCTGTCTACGTCATCTTACATCTTATAACCTCTACAATGATGACATTATCGACTTGTGGTAAACGTACATTTTGCAAATAAGTAGTCTTCTCATAGGATCCCCGACGAATAACGCCTGCTTCACACTGGTGCCAGAATTTTATTTCTTTTTTTCAAATTTCGCTTTGAATTGAATTGAACGCATATTACAGTCCCCCTTAGAATAATCTCGGGGTCTTTGGGCTGCTTAAGTAAATCTTCGTTTTCGAAGTTACACTTCAAATAATGTTCAGGGAAAGGGGAGAAGAAATTAGGTACAAAACAAATCTTTTAGTATTTCGGATTATTTTTTATCTAAGAAATAGGAATCACAAGCAATCACAATTTAAGTTGCTTGCGATTTGACCTTAAATTCTTATGTATGTATTTTTATTTTTGTTGTCAATGGTGTTCCTCAATATTAACAGTGAATGTAAAACCCGAATTTTCACTTTTTAAAGGAATGCTAAGTTTCTGTCAAAAACGATACTGGACTTTAAGGAAGAGGGGAAATATAATTGGAATATAAATTGGTTTTGGTATATCTTGATGACGGGAAATCCCAATTGACATTTGAGATTATTAATTGAAATATTGCCTGAGTTTTCATTCAGTGGCACTTTGCTAATTACTTAGAGGATCGCGTCGATCTTAGATTACTCGTCTTGATTTGTCGAGTGCTTTAATTACTTGCTTCGCGATTGCCAGTCGAATTCATAGATTTTTTCTGACTAATTATAAAAATTAATATAAAAGAATTATATATACTTAAAAGTGAAGATCTGTTCTTGAAAGCCATTTTTATGGCTGATGTCATTGCACGTATGAAGATTACTGATTTATAAAAATATGTCAATCATCTATTCTGTATGTATATTAATGTAACTCATATATTCTCAATTATCTTTCGTCTAACAGCAGTAATTAATCACAGCAGTAATTATTTGCGCCAAAATTGTTCCACAGAGTTGAATGTCATTTGAACTTGCTTCATTAAGTTTAACTTTTAGAAATATGCAACTAGTACTTAATAAGATAATATAAAATTTTATTGGTTTTGGCCAAATGTATATGCATAGGCTTATTAAAGATAAAATGTGTCAGAGAAAATTATTTCTAAGTGCTTTAAAAACTTTTATTCATGAGTAAAACAGTTAAAATTTGAAGACCAGTATAATAGTTTATTTTCTTAATTGTGGATTATCTCTCTACAATAGTTGGACTTTTATTTATTTGTTTATTTATTGTTAAATATATGTTGAATCTGAAGTTTTGTCAGTGATCACATATTGTATGCGAACCCCATATTGTTAGATCTCTATCTTTCAGTCTCTTACCTTTTAGCTGAAGAATGGTGGCTAACCTTGATATCGTCAAAGCCCTTGTGTAATTGACCATTGGACGTATAAATAGTGGTGTGCGAAGACCTGTCTAGGCACTCTTGCGTTGGCGACCTGCCACTCACATGTCTTTCTTAGTGTGCAATGGGTGGAGGGCGAGGGGAGGGGGGCTCTAGATTCCCTTTATCTATTCTATTGAATTTTTTTTTTCCTAATTGAATATTTATTTAGATTTATTAGAAGAAAATAAATTGTTTTTTATATTATGAATTTCAGTATTATTGATGTTTCTAAATGATTATTTAAGTTGCGTAATATTAATTAAGAACTTAAGAAACATTTTTAGGAGTACATGAAGTTGTGTCAGCATCTGTATGTTAACTCCTGGTTCTAGTTAGTTTAATAATAATATCTAATAATAACTGTGCCCCCTTGGAAGTAAAATGTCATTCCTTTCATCCGACTACATGAAGTAGGGAATGTAATACTTATTATATGTTTGTAATTACTGTGTTGGCTTCTTTGAGCCTGGGACTGCTTTGGGTAATAGTATATATATATATTACTATATATTTCTCTTGAGGAGAATATCCCCTTCGAATTCCATACTAGTTATTTATATCGCACAACAAATGTGACAAAACTCGAAAAAGTGATATCACATTCACCTTCATAATAATTACATATTAAATTATTAGAAATACTAATAAAGTGTTAATATTAATTAATGCTCAAAAGTGTTCTCATCAAGGTGTATACTTTATCAGTTGCAATTTTAGGAATTAGGTCTAAATTTACTTTCATTTAATTTAATTCAATTGGACAAAGAAAAGGGACAAAGTAATACGAAAAATAGACAATAAATATGCATATTAAAACAAATTAATATGATGTTCACGTAGGCTTCGACGGTCGTCAGATGTATTTACCTTTTCTTCTTCCGGGTTGGACCGTGTCAAGTTGTCACTCATCAGGGAATTAGAGCGTGTTTTTAAATACCACCTGGATTTAAAAAAAAGCTCTCATTCTCTACTTAGCCCTGAAGAAACCATCACATGATGTGCGAAAGCTCGGAAACTATCAACAAATTGACACGGTCCAAATCGGAAGTAGATAAGGTAAATACAAATTAATATGAGTTTTCACTCCAGAAAGAGTTCATGATTATGAATCTTACGTATTTTATGAAATGAAATTAAATTCATAAAAAAAAGTGAGTAATATTATAATTTTTTTTTTAAACTATTTTATTTGTTCTTATATTTTTCTATTTTCTATTTTGTGTTTTATTCTTTGGGTTGAGTCGTCCCCTATAACGCTTAGTGTGGTTCTCACTTCTTGTACGAAAATGAGTTTTTTTTTTTAGCACTCCATCTTGAAGAATTTTAAGATTTCATAACCGGAGAAGATTTATTATTTTTTCTTTGTATTCCCTAGCTCATTCCCCATTTTAATAAAGCGCTCCTAACGGTATGTAGGAAAACCTGTTTGACGGTTAGGTGAAGGGTGTGCGGCAGGGCATTTCATTTGTAAGAAAAAATAGGTGTGCTTTTGCAGTGAACTGGAATATTCTAATAAATTTGAGCCAGAGAGAGGAATGACTAGTTTCAGTTAGCCTAGTTAAGTGGTAAATCTTAATTAAGATTACACAAGAAATGCAAGGAAGCCAGGTGGTGCAATGGTTAGCATAACTGCCCGGAAAGCAGGAGACTTTGGTTCGAGTCCCGGCTGAGTTAGTAAAATTTAAAAAAAATTTTATTCCCATGCATTTATTTTAAAAACATGTAACGTGGGATTTAATACTACAACTAACATAATTACTTAATTAAGATTGTTTTGAATTTCAGAGGGATTGCATATTTTCTCGCTGAAGTTCAATTTTTGTACTCAGCTATGTATGGAGTAAGCATAAAAAACTGTTACTTTGATGAGCTTAGACGTAGGAACCGTTAATATATTTTTGAAATTAGAATGCTATTAGATGTGCAAAAGAAGTAGTGTTTAAATCGAAAAATAATTGGGATTTCATAGTCAGCGATTATTCGTCGCAACGAAAGCTGAATTATAATTAATAGATGATTTTAGTTGGGGTTCGGTAAAGGTAGATCCAAAAAAATATAAATTTAAAAAAGGCAGATAACCTTTAAAAAAAATATACTTTTTTTTTCATTTGTATTTTTTTTTATCTACCTTGATCGAACCCCAACTAAAATCATCTAATAATAATATCTACGGTCAAAAAACTCTCCCTTTAAGCTGAATTATAATATTTAATTGCTAAACAAATGAACAGTGTATTAAATGACAACGGCTATGTGACGCATTTTATTTATCTAATATTGCAAAGAAAAATTAAAAAGAACAAAATGGAGAGTTATTGATCGTAGAGATTATTAGTAGATTTTTTTTTTTTTTTTTTTATGAGGTTAATCAAAAAATGCAATACAAAGTGTATTTTTTTAATTATCTGCTGACGTTTATGCTTATATTGTAAACCATCTTCAGGACTATCATTAAGGCTAGAGGGGACATCGCGCCACCTTCATCATATGTTCATGACCCACGTCGTCATTTTAAAGCTCTTCAACTATGTGACTTTATGCATATCAGAGGAGGATTCAGCTCCGCTATGCTGATCCCAATACTTGTGCATGCCTTCCACTACGCATCAAAGATTTGGATATAATTATGTAAATTCTACCCTTGTAATATATATATAAGAGTATTAATTAGTAGATGTTTCATGGTAGCCCTGAGGATGGCTTACAATGTAAGGCTAAATGTCGTCAGATAATTAAAAATACACATTTTTTTAAGTTGTTCTTCTTCTTTTCGGATTAACCTTGACCGAAGCCCAACAAAAAATCATCTACTATTAAAAGGAACATTTAAAATAGGATTTCAAAAAATATTTAATCTTGTAGCTGAATTCAGTCTGAATGCAAGACTGAGTGTAATTTCACTCGGAGAAGAGTAGTAGTGCTAGGAGACGGACCCCCGGGCCAGCTCCACAAAATAAAACATTCACAGCTGATCTATAACGGGAGAGCGGGCCCCATTGTTTGTAAACAGAGAGGCGGCGGACTATAAAAAGGTCTGGAGCGGGGAACTGCGAGGCCCAAGGTCAGTAGACCTCTCTAGTCCATCTCGTCCTAGCTCCCCCCCCAGGCTGCGGCAAGGGTATCCTCAAAGGGCTCCTGTCAGAGGGGAAGGGCGCGCCTTGGGGCTAAGGAATCCCTAGGAGATCTCTGTCACTCCCCCACCTCTCACACACACACTGCCGGCTATCTATTCCACATCGAGAATCGATGATAGTCACTATAATGTGTATGTAAATAGATACATACAATTAAACACAATTGCAATTTTATCTTTATTGCTTTTTCAAGTTTATATTTATCTCTGGCCTTTAAAAGTCTCTTTACGATCAATTAGCAATTAGGAGAATGACGGAAATAAAGGCTCTGATGATGGAAAAAATAAACCGCCAAGTACCAGCCGGTCTTTGCGAACATTCCTTTTCTCATACTACTGCTCTTTTCATATAGATATAATATAAATGTGTGTGTCTGTACGCGCTCAAGCTCCCTCAATCTTTGAACTGGTGAAAATAAAATCATTATTCAAACTTTATTTTGCTTACTGTTGGATGAGTTTGCTAATGGCTAAAATCAGTTTGCTAGTGAAGGAGACAAAAATTTAAAATCATTGTTATTTTAGGTGTTTCATTAGGAATTGGGGTCGATTTGCCCCTTCTCCCTGCACCGTGATGTTCACTTATTTATTTTATTGTTATGTTTAATTTTTTATTATAACTTATTTTTTCCTATTGTAATTTCTCTGAGTCATCAAATTACATTATTTTGTTAATAACAGAATGTAATAAATAAAGATTTATTAAATAAATAAAAAATTAGTGTTACAAGAGGAAAAAAAAAATATAAAACAAATTGGGTATACATTTTTTATTATTTTAGTAAACTAATAGAGTATTATTTCCTCTAAATAAATCGTTCATTTATATTTGANGTGTAATATAAAATTTTTTTGGCCTGTATTTTCAATATACAATTATGCCCATTATGCTTAACCCACTTCCCCTACAAGATAGGCGTTGCTTCATTGTAACCTGTGCAATATATATATAAATTACTGATTATAATTGCTGTTCTTGCATCATTTATGACAGGTAATAATTTTCGCACATCGAGATTACCATTAGCAAGATAAAGGGGTCGAATTTATTCTTTGTAAGAAACGTGATGATTTTGGAAGTGACTGGCAGGGAAACTCCATAGAGTTACTATACTAAGCCTACCATAGTTATCAAATTTATTTTATTTTATTTTATTTATTTTATTTTTTTTGCAGTAGAAAAATAATGTTTTGAAGACAAATCTTTTGATGAATCTCACTCGCTCAACTTTTCACATTTGTCTGATTTATTTTAACACAATGCAAGAAAGAAGGATAATGCCGCGTGGAATTTTCTATTTGTAAGCAATATTTGGGCTCGTCAACATTGCTAGTGGAGGATTTTCTTGTCGAGTTTTGCCCGAGTCAGATTTCGTTCCTTGAATGTGACATGAGTGTTAGGCAGTAAATGCTGTGACAACGTGAGTCTACAGTAACTTGTATAATTACTATTTTTTAAACAAATTACTATTTTTACGTGGGATTAAAAACCACAACAAAATAAAATATTTATAAAATTAAAACTTGTATAATTACATTCAGTTTTAGGACAGATCTGGTGTAAATTTCATTTGAAGAAGACCCCGGAATGGCGAGGGACTGAGTGACTTGTCTGGCAAAGGTGTGAATGACTGAACAGATTTGTGAGCTATCCTTGTGGAATTGCTTCCCAACTCCGAATGGCTGCTCAAGCTATCATTAGCTATTGTGTACTGGGGGAATGTGCGCCAGCCATTGAGGCAACAAATGTCCGACAATTGATTATAGGATTATTTTTAATTTACTTACTCACTCATAGATTAGTTAGTAGAAAATCTTCTAGTCTTGCTAAAGTTTTGTTATTATTACCAAACTCGCTGTAACCGTTCACATGTTGCTGACTTTGAACAAAAATGAAGTTTTGTTACCGCAAACATAATTTATTAATGATCAAATGTGTACAATTCACCAAAATAAAAATTAACAATAAAATGATCCTTACGTATATTTGTCACTTGAATATAACATATTTACATGGTTGATGGTTAGTTGGCCGTCTCGAATATCATGTGAGAATGGTCGGGGTTTCGGCCAGGAAGAAAAAATATACACCAAAATTTGGAGTAATATTTTTATTTATGCCAACGTTTCGGCTTACCTAGTAAGCCATCATCAGGGCTAAAAAGACAATACACACAAATAACAGTAATGCATAAAAATTGAAATATCTGTACAACAAGAAAAAAGGATATGTAAGAAAATTAACTATGGTTAGGAATAAAACATATTACAAAATGATATGTACCAATGGTGTTGAGTGGAGAAATCTCCCCAGGGTGGTTGTTCACATTGTAAACTGCAGAAAACAACTGA
>KZ807140.1:88584-103398 GCA_000696205.2 Oncopeltus fasciatus
ATGTCAATTATATATATATAGTTCATTAAGCTCTCCTGTTAATTTATGCTTTGTAACTGAATCGAATTTTATTGTGTTTGAGTGTTGCATATTTAATTGTCTCATGTTTACGTAACAATAATCCTTTCCCTTGCTGGTATGAGATCAGAGGAAATGGGTACTACGAGTGAGTTTTCTCCTGGCTGGAGTGGCGGCCGTTGGGACAGTAGGGGAAGGTCGCGTATTTGTCGAAGGCGAGTCCTACAGGCACCTGTTACTTGCAGAGGGCTCGCAAACCAGTCACGGTGAATGAACTCTGCCCTCTCTCCTCCCTGAATCATACCGAGTCCCTCTCTTGCGTAACTTACAGCTCTTATGATAATACTTGAGTGCTTAAGAGGATAGTAGGCAGGGTTTAAATCCTGCTCCTCATTCTCAATCTGGCTTTGAGCTTAGTTCGTAATAGCATTGTGGCAATCAGTGACAATATCTGCTTTTGATTAATGGTATGCTGTCTACAATGATCAAACTATCCATTGTGTTTCCGCTTTATCTCCTTGTAAGAAATATAAACTTTAGCTCCCCTTACTTTCATTATCATGATTATTATTATTTTGCTTATTATTATCTGAGATATGGTTCAAAAAGTGTTATTTAATTGTTAAGAGCAATGGTCATGGAAATTATGCATTTCTCACTCAATGTTTTCAATATTTGCTGGTTTAGAGAAAATTGAGGATAATTTCTAAGTCAGCTCCTAGCTACGACCAGTAGACTTATTAGTGAGATCATGTTACAACTGTCGACCTTCTTTACATATAAGAAATGTCTCAGATATTTTTGTGGGAATGATCTAGGAAAGTGCAACAACTGGAGGAGATGTCTAGTCCAGTCTACATCGCCCGATTTGTGTAACTTCCACAATCTGCCCACTGACGAAAGATGACAAGAGATTATTACGGATGCTCTGATGTTCCGTGGATTGGCCATGCATTATCGTGGACGAAGTGAGACTACTCTTATGTGTTGTGGGCAGGTTGAAGAAACTTAGAGACTTGACCTATCTAAGGAAACGAGACCATTAAAGGCGCTGCGCTACGGATCTGACCGCGTCTTATCGGGAAAATACCGAGTGCGCGGTGATCCGCAGATCATCCATTCTCAACGTAGGAGGCGCAGTGGATTTTTTCCTTGATGATTCTTTGTCATTAAACTACTATTTTGGGAAGGGATTGATCGGGGGTCCCTGGATTTGAAGAGATGAAAACTAATTTGTAAACCAAGTTTTTTCTGTGGCCAAATTTTTGGCCTAAAGCTCATGCTTAATATGTAGAATAACTATATCATGACTGACTAGATCAGTTATATTTTTGTTTGATATTGTTAGGTTGCTAGGTAATAGCATATAGTGATATAATAGGTGCTAGGTGTTAGGATTAATTTGGTATGCTAATCGCGTTTGAGTCCTCCCAGAGCAAGTGACCCTCTCCCTCCATCATCCTCATTGCCCTCAAGAAGACCTGAAATTTAGGTCTAAATATGGGCAACATAAAAAATTTTTTGTTTTACAAATTAGCTTTTATTGTCCAGCCCGAACTTTTTTTTATCAAATACGGATTTTGGCTTCGTTAAAATCGGTTGGTTGGGTCTAAAAGTCTACAAAAGAAGAAGAAGACCAAGTAGTCGACTGAAACACTAAAACAAACTCATTCCTTACAAAAGGTTATTGGATTAATTCCTATAAGTAGCCAATATAGATTGCATGGATTTTCCATTGATTGATTGCAATCTTTCAAAACACTAAACAGATGAGATTGTCATGATCAGTAATAAAATGAGAAATTAGAGGTAACAATTTAAATATTATCATGTAAGTGTAATATAAAATTTTTTTGGCCTGTATTTTCAATATACAATTATGCCCATTATGCTTAACCCACTTCCCCTACAAGATAGGCGTTGCTTCATTGTAACCTGTGCAACCGATCCCTGTCCCCCCCCATACCCATTACGTTCCGATTAGGATGGCGCTTATCTTTAGACAGAGGTAGACACTTTTGCCTTAGCAGATGGAACTAAGGAAGGGGAATTCACTTCTGTTACAATGTGCTATTGGCAGCTTACAAGATGGATGAAGCCAGGATTACTAACAATAAGCATTTTTTTTTTGGGGGGGGGGGGGTAATATTATGATATTTGTTACAATTTTTATTTATGACTCTCCGAAGTCACGGCTTTAAGCTTGACTATTATTAAGATATAAATTTCGCTAGAGCCATGGGTGTTTTGTTCTGGGTGGCTATCTGTTGCAAATACTTTCTCTATGATCTTAAATGTTTACTTAGAGGTAAGCTTAAAAGAAAATAAGAGGCGCCAGGGTATTTCAGGGGATACGTACGGGTCTCGCAATTCTGACACTGCGGGTTCAAATCCCGCCCGGTCAATCTTTAATATTTATAAATAAAAGCTTGTTCTAAGCCTTGGGTGTTTAGAATGGGGTGGCACCCTGTAGATACCCCTTCCTCCATGACCCTAAGTGATTGAAAGGGAGGCTAACACTACATAGTCGAGGCTGTGATATATAGCAATCAAGAACAGGTGGGATAGAGAGTGCAGTGCACACACAAAAAGAAAAAATCACAAGGAGTAAAATTTTCGGGGATATCTCGCCCTCCGTCGGTGAGGAGTTCAATCCTCCTTATTTCTTCTTTTTGTGTGTGCACTGCACTCTCTATCCCACATGTTCCTAATTACTATATATATACATATATATATAGAGAGAGAGAGAGAGAGAGAGAAAATGGGTTATTGTGGAATGTAGTAGTAGTAAGTTAATGTTCGGCGGCGAGGGGTTGGGAGCACCGCCATCGATTGTCTTGTGTCGACTTTCCTTTGTTCATTTCCTTTACGAGTTATTCCCAAAGGAGATCAATAATTCTGTCTGTCTCTCTCTTCTCTCTCTCTCTCTCCGCTCTCTCTCTCTCTGTCTGTCTTTTTCAAGGACGACTTTTATTAATCTCTAATGCCTATTAGTTGTAGTCACTGTTCTCAAACGTCACCTCCTCTTTCAAACAGTGGATGTTTACGTCCTGGTGTATTGTCCTTTTTTGGTATTTGTGCTCGTAAAAGTGTCATTGTCCGATACCAATATTCAGGCTGTTCCAACCTCTCTGACCATGCCTGATCAACATTAGTATTACCGTATGTTTTTCATCTATTTCTTCCTCTTAATATGATTTCAGTTTGAAATTACTTTGATTAATGTCAATTATTTACATTATTTTATGGAACCACCCTCATCTATCATAATTAATCTGATAATTTTCCCAAAATTTATTATTCATTACAACTTATTAAGTAGTTTTTTTCTCTAACTGGATATTAATGATTCTAGTTTTAGTTTTTTATTGTCCTAAGCTTAAATGCCATCCATTTTCTCTTATTCTATTCACGCCTTGCAGGGAGGCGGGCTTGAGTGTATACCATAACAGACTCTCTGAACTCATGAATTGTCCGTTTACGCTTTGTAGATGTCATTAAAGCACGTGTCCTCGAGGCCATGCCTAATACTTACACTAATCACATATATGAGGGACACTTCCTCTCAACCCAACGGGAATCTCAACTCTCGCATTTCTGAGCATTAAGATATTCTCCTCTCTGTCCGATTCCGTTCTTCATAGACTTTGAAGTCTTCAAGTTCAGTTTGAGTCAGTTTTACTTTTATCGGTAGGAGTTCTGTGCGAGAGGGTTTAGCTTCAATCTCTGTGGTCCGTGAGTCATTGATACCAAACTCCATCTTGTGTCTTCACCAAAAGCCATCTTGAAAATTGAATAAGTCTTCACACTGAATTCGAACCGCCTACATTTTCCGGCCATAGATATAGTTAGGGAAAATGTTTCTCAAAAAGTATAATCATCCTACCTTATCTTTCCTTATGATAACTTTTTTTTTTTAACTACTACTATTTATTACATTCTGTTAAATTAAAACATTTTGTAATTTGATCATCACAATGAATTAAAAAAAAATATATTCAATGTCAATAACATGAGGAGAGAAGGTGACCAATGACACCACTCTCAAAACCTTATGATAATAATAATGATTTATAATTGATAATTTCTGTCAAGCAATAAAAAAAAATAAAAAGAATATTTACTGGCACATGCTCTTAATGAAGGATCCATTAACTTTAGCCTGCAATGGATATCTAACCCAGACATGGCTCACCCCTTCTCCCCCACCCCTCTTCAATTTTGCTTGACTCAATCACAGAACTCCCTCCGGCCTCAATTTCAGTCTAATTCCAATTATAAAGATTTTTTTTGCTGAGGGAATTTCATTATTTTTTCTTCTACCTCCTGTCGTCATGTGCCCGCGTTCTCTTTGCCATGGGACGTTATTACCCCCCGAGCATGAAATCAAATTTTCCCAATAAATGTTGTTGTTTATGGTAGAGAGCTACTTTTATCCCCCCCTTACCGGGGGCAATCAATTTAGTCCCTCAGTTAATTCTGATTTTTTTTTACAGTTGAAGTTCTCTCACTATTTATTCCTTCTCTTACAATTTCTTCCTCCCTTACTTCCAATATCCATTTTGAAAATATAGTGGCTATCATTTTATGTTGTTTATTAATTTTAGTTTAATTTATTTTTAGTTAACTATTTTTGGCTGTTTATCCCCTTGTTCGGTCGTATGAAACTTTGCTATTTATTCCTTTAATGAATGTGTTATTTTGTAAAAAATAAGATTAATTTTTTTCAAATTAAAATATTACTATTAAAATATTAGTTTTATACTCGTAATCATAATATTTCTCTCACATTTTTTATATGACAGTACAAGTTTGTTGTTGCATTGAGTGGATCTAAACGTCTAGAAAGTTATAAATGCATTTTGTAAATTTTCACCGATTCCTTATCTTTATAAACACTAATATGAAGTTTTGTTTGTGAATTAATAGGGCTTTTTTATATTTTGCTGTGAGATAAGTTGATATCACCGGGAGTATACGGTAGTTTTCACAAAAATGCCCCAATAAGGATTTGTGATGTTTATTTACATTTTCAATTTTTAAAAGTTTTCACAAGATGTATCATTGTACCAACGTAATTATCATGATTTCCTAATTGGACATTTTAAATCTCACTGCTTCGTATACCGGGTTGATAGGTATAACCTTTCATAACCTTGTATCACTTTGGAATAGTTTGCATCAGTTTACGCCTTCTATAGTTCTCGATTATACTTGTAGATATCACAACACTAGTAAGTGTTCTTACATATAAGTTAGACACATACTAAATACAATGACCATCCATTTATCTGCTCGCTTCGGTGTGGGTCTTAGTTGGTCCGGAGGGTGTGGTTGGCCTGTCACCACCAAGCACATCCTCAACCCCGGACCTAGATGTGAGCCTCCTAAGGCAGTGTTGGCCAGGTTGGACCGGAGTTTTATTTAAATATAACAATTGTGTTATATAGTTAAGGGAAAACTGATATGGAGTTCTCTCCTGGAACGTTGTGCAATTTTATAATCTAATTTTCAAGTCATAAAAACCCCCATTCCTTATGATTTTTTCCTCAGATTAATTTATTATTTAAAAAAAAAAAAATCTTCAAACAATGCTTCTATTCTATAAGTCCCGAGCCGCTGTCATTGTATTGACACTTAGACGTCCCACCTGTTACTGAGGGCAGAGTAAGAAGCTATGCTCTAGAAAAAAAAAAAAAAGAAAAAAAATCCAAGGTGAATCGCGCTGGCGGATCTCCAAGACTGTAAGTCGTGTGGGCCCTTCATAATGTGGATGCAGCCACCCCTGTCGGCCGGTCGCTAACCTCGGGGTATTTATAAAGCATTCCTTAATAATAATTACACCTACGGCCCTCCTCCCCTGCGGACCCTTACGTATTAACGGTCTCTCAGATAGGTTATTACCGCGTGGGGCAGGTTATACCAGTTCCTCATCAACATATAGTCTCGGGGAAATACAGCCATTCACTGCTCCTGAATCTCCGCTTCCAACTATCTGGAGCGCTATGTACATTTCATAATTTGTAAAGCTAAATGTTTTAATCCTAAGATGATTTTAGTTGGGGTTCGGTCAAGGTTGATCCAAAAAACACAAATTTAAAAAATGTATTTTTTAATAAAGGATTATCTGAAGTCATGGAAATGTGAACTTAGGGACAGGACGTCCTCTCTCATCTTCATGATAGCCCTGAAAATGGCTTACAATGTAAGCTGAAACGTTGGCATAATCCTTTATTAAAAAATACATTTTTTAAATTTGTGTTTTTTGGATCTACCTTGACCGAATGAATGTTGGACCATGAAAAATTGGATAGGAATATGAATTTATTTCGACCATAGAAATTGTTTTAAATTGTCATAGCTGTAAACAATACTAACCTCCTTGTTGTATATTTAAATAACTAATTTAATGGTTAAAATTGTAAAACAAGATAAGAAAGACGCTTAATTAAAGTTTTTCTAATTAGTGTTTTTATGAATCTCCATTTATCGTTTCTATGTTTTCGGGTAAAAAACAAATTAAAAAAAATATATTTTCAGCTAAATGGCTAATAGTATTCTCGCAAAGGTTTGTTTTTAATCTCGAACACTTATTCTAAGGGAAAGCTCTGAATTAATTTAAAAATAATAGTGAAAAATTACTTCGCCATAAACTTGTCCTCCGTTACTTTAGAACATATTTGTATATTGAAATCTCTCTCCCTTATTCTAATTAGCGTTATAGTTGTACGTAGGTCTCTAGTAATTATCTTGGTACACATAAATCTAAATACTGTTTTTTCTAGTCTTTTGGTCTCTTGGGGTAGGTATTTAGACTTGTAAGTTGCTACATTTTGTCTCATTATCTATCGTAAAAAAAAAAGAAAAAAAAGAAAGCCTTATAACGTGTTAACCAACGTTAATTGCATGATTTTTTGTTTTCACGGCTGTTTTTGAATGAGTAAATATGTATATTATTTATAGGTACCATTGCATATATGAATCATACAATGTCTATTAATATATTTTACCTATGTGAGCAAAGTTTATTTTTATATTTTTCGCGAATTAAATTTTATAGGACATACATCTTACTTATTAGAAAATTACTTAGACTGCTGATAATTCCTCAAAAAATATTCTTCAACTTTTTAGTAGAAGTAAAGCAATATGATAACAAGTGTTTTTTTAAATTTTAATATTACATGTATAAGTTGTTGATAAACATATTTCCATTGCTGTTTATTGATACGTAATCCAAAAAATAAGAACTCGCTGTTTAACATTTATTTTAGTTTTTCATTATTTTCAATCAAGTACATTATTACCTTGATTATCAATTCAATGTATTTGGAAAAAGCACATCTCAGATTTTACAAAAAGCTGACACATATTCACTTCATTTATATTTTCATCTAAAAATGTGTGTAATTTTTATTTTCTTAATGCTCTCCTTAAAGGCTTTTATTATTACAACTATTAGATTGTGGTTTAAATTCTTATAAATTTTATACAAGATATCGAATAGTGTTGATGATATTACCTGTTTCGCGTTTTGTTTTGGTTGCTCGTTTTACAGCTATGATGATGGTTGAATTTCGTTGCAGCAGAAATAATTATTCACCTGACTGGAATGTTGGAAACACGGGGGGAAGTACTCCTACAACTTAGTGCTCCTGTCCACTTCCAAAACGTCCTGATAGTGGTTGTCTACGGAGCTCCTTTGTGGGGAAACAGTTCTGAACAGTAGAATATATTCGATATTCTGTATCGGTGTCTAGTGGTCTGCCGAGAACGGCCGCTATCTGATTCCTGGGCAACTTTTATATCAATGGAATGGGGGGGGGGGGGGAGAGGCCGTGTTCCATTTTTCTGTTCCGTCCCCCCTGTCCACGGAGAACTCTGCGATTTTCATGATTTCTTTCTCACAGACATGTCTCTTCCATATCATTTTTCAACACTTTATTTGCTAACACCTTTTTTTTTTTTTTTTTTTTTTTGTATATTCCTGTATGGTAAATAATATAATTACTCTCAAGTTGTTTCAAAGTTTTTATTGAATATTTAATAAATAATGATGTTTAGTAATGAGAAGAAATGTATTTTTTAGCACTTTGTTATAAATTCCATCTCATGCTGGAAGGAAGTAATTGTATTAAGTGGATACAATTGATGGTGTTCTATGAATTACTATCAGCATACTATTTTGGAGTTGCTGGTTTCCACAATGAGCTTTGGCCGAAATCTTCGGTTCGGTACCTACCAGTTTTTTTGTTTTTTTTTAAACATTTTCCAGGATACTCTGATCTTAAGCTGTGTTGGTTATTTGTTAATGATTTCAACAATAGCTCTCAATTAAACTAGTTTATTATTTCTTACAATGCCTTCATGTATGCAGCTAAATCGGAGGCCAACTACTTTGTGAGCAATAACTTGCAACCGCAAATGTTATGTTTTTACCAGAATGTTGTTATAGAACAGGTTTTATTGGGTGTTGTTGTGAATAATTTATTGATTATTAAAGTACTGGAATCATTGAAATCTCAAAACCCGACTGACCACCTGATGGAAAGAAGTCACTTTGCTTGGCGGCCTGAATGAATGACGAGAATAAAGTATTATTGACTTCCTAGCGTAGATTTGATGTTTTTTACTAAATTTATATAATATTGAATATAACTAAATTTATATAATATTGAACCCATTTAACTAAATTTATATAATATTGAAATATTTGACTGTGCAAATAAGTGGTTTGTGACACGTTAACCCTAATTACCACCAACTTCTCTACCAGCTCAATTGTCATCTTTGCAACAGAATTTAATCTTTCCACATCTTATCACGTTTTAATTTGTCCTACTATTTACGAAACTAGGTTGCTCTTATTTTTTTATGGATATCACTTAGTATCTAGTGTCCGTTCACAAAGTGTCTCTGCTATATTACATTTTATTTAGCATCGTTCATCAAGTGCTATGTAAAATTGCTGAGCTGTTCGGACTAGAATTTGTCGCATAATTTCTAATGTTTCTTGCATTTGGCTTATGAGTCTACGCCATCTTTCTGCCGAAACCGGAAGTCTTATCTGTGACATTTTTGCAAGGCCTGAAAGGTGGTCAAAAACTGAATGTCCCCTTCTTTATGTTCCTGACCGGGATTGATTTTCTTCTCGTCTTTAGTTGTGCAGATAACTCAACTCCTAGATCTAAATATACATGGGAGGAGTGGAGACGTGTGAAGGCCCCCCTGGCTCTGACCGGACCAGAGTCAATGGCCTCTCTCCCCGCCCACCTGGGACTTGTTTTTGAGTGGCTCATAGGAAGTGAGCCTTCCCCTTCGTGCTACTGTCGCTAGTGTTCTACCTTGAAAACAGGACTTGTCGCCTTGTCTTATCCCTTATATTACCTCCCTGTCAATTGTAATTTTCATTGTAAGGCATGTAACCGCCATATGATTTGCCTACAACAGGGATTGTCTACATTACCTTCTTAGTGGTATAGTACCGCGTGTATCCTATCACTCATTAGCTGATTTAGGCGAGGAGTTCATATGCAACAGCAGTAATAACCAGTCAACTCTGACGTCATATTTTGGACTGTTATTTGTTTTCATTTTGTCCAAAGATAGTTGTAAAATGATATCTGCGACTTTATATAGTTCTATGGATTCAGGAAACCTCAGAAAGGGGAAAATATTTCAATTTTACATTTATTAAACTTCCATCAACTTTTTTTTAGGGTACTCAAGAAACGTCTGTATGTGTTGAAAACAGTTTTTAAAAGACTCTAATATGCAGATAATTATTGGTTAACTGGTGTTGCTGTAGTTCTATCTCTTTGGCCATTTCTTGGCTTGTTCTTGTGAGAGAGGAAAATGAGAATGTCTTATTTTGGGGAAGGGATCAATTAACAGGTTCTGCTTTTGTTTTTTTAATCATTAATACATAAAGCATTTATTTTACGATATTCTATATTTTTGTAAATATAGTATGTTAAACGAGTCTTTAATTGTATTGGCTTTCTGCGGTGTTCCAACATACACTTCTTATATCACAATGTTATTCATCTCGAGTCTATAAGGCCTCGAGGTCTTATACAGTTCATGTTATCATTATTTTTTAATTCGTCGTATCTTTCCCTTTTGACGGTTGTATATATATATATATTTTNCTTACCAATCTAATGAATTAAGTATATATATATATATATATATATATATTTTAAATCTAGCAAGGAAACATTGCTACCTCACTCTTGAAGTTTGCTTTTTTACATTTTACGGAGTATTTTGTACCTTTCTGACGAAGTACATCCTTCGTCCTTGTATGATCTGCTGTTTTGTCTGAAACCTCTGAGAAGTGTATCTTGAAATTTACCGTAGAGTGTGTTTTGTCTTCATCTACCGTACAATCACTTAGGGATATGTACCGATGGAGTATTTAAAGGCCATCATCCTACTCTAATAACCCATGGTAGTGACCAGCTTTTATTTTTCGGAGGAAAAAAAAAGAAAGAAAACTAAGACCCAGCTTCGCCAAGCTTGGTAGTCCGGTGCAAATTCTCTCTGCTAAGCAAATGTACGTTACCTATATTTGATGGATTAGTAGAGCGTATAATGTAGATAATCCCGCGAAATCTAACAAAACTTACCTTTTCCGACCAAATAATGGACGGGGGTGATGTGGCTAAAAATAAATGAGTGATGTCACACACTCAATACACACACACAAAAAAACTGATTCCACTGGAATTAGACTAAATTACAGTGGCATTCTCAACCAAGGCTTACTTCGTTTGGCGTCACTAATACTAATAAGCATCTTTGGTCTGTGAAAAATATTTTTTGTAGTACAATAATGACAAATGATTGGATTTGTGATAAATGAAATGTAAGTCTTAAGTATGTGTTATTGTTCTGCTATTGGTATTATATATAATTTCGTTTTAATACATTATGAGGCTGTGAGAATCGGAAGCTTCTGTAGGTAATGGATTCCTTAGGTGAGAGCTTTTTAAAATTTATAATTTATTAAATATAAATATGTGAAATTCTGCATTTAGTATTTTCCATTATTATTAGCCCCTTGAAATTTCTTTAAATTTAGTTGAATTAGTTCCATTCTCTCCCCTCCCCCACGCTTCCATTGCAGTTCTTTTTTTTTAAAATCCTCTCTTGTTCAGTTGACTGTTGGTCGGCGGGCGAGCCATGAAACACTGATGAAGTTTGCTAATTAAGCCCCAGGCTTGGTGGTCGCCGCCAGCCCGGACGCCGGTGGTTGCACAACATAACGGAGAACGGCTAGGGTTTCCTTAACGTGGGAAGCCAGATTCAGGAGGTCGGTCTCGCTTCTCTCAACCTTAGTCTTTGATCCCCCCCCCCCACCTAAATTTGAGAACTAATTAACACTTCGTCTAACGCCCCAGCTGTGTTGTAAACCCGTCCGTAAATTCCATTGCCGGCAAAAGCCAATATCAATTTGATCGGTTGGGAGTTTACTTTAAATTCTGTTACTTGTGGAAAATATAAATTAGGGCCTGTAAGAAATATATTGCCGTCTCACCATCTTTTCAATTGCGGCTTCTCGACCTCCGGAAGAGAGAAATGCCAGCGGTATCACCAAAGGTGTTCGTTAGATGAAGGTTAGTAGCTATCGCTGGGTACCTGGGATCTGGAAGTATCGCTTTTGTCGGAAATTAATCTAATGCGCTATTAGACCCCGAAAATTAATCACAAATTAAATAACGTCTTCGACACTAGACCAGGAAATGGGGCTGAAATGAAGAAGGAATCACTTCTAAGGCTGTCGTTGTCAGTGGATTATGTTGATCTACCTACTGGTGTAATAACCGTCCATTTTCCTGTGTGCCCTGGGTTCTGCCATCTAACGTTAGAAAAATAAAATGCCTCAAGACTCGATGTGGTTATATACTGGAAATGTTATCTTCTTTTCAAATGGAGAGTTTTTGACCGTAGAGATCATTAGTAAATGTTATTTTCATGGGTTTCAGTCAAGGTTGATTTAAAAAAAAGAAATTTAAAAAATGTGTATTTTTTAATTGTCTGCTAACGTTTCGGCTTACATTGTAAGCTATTTTCAGGGCAATCATAGTCGATAGGAGACGTCGTGCCTCCAGGATTATTAAGGGATAATAAGGGATTATAATGGCTTAAAAACACATTTTTTAAATTGCTTTTTTTAGGATCTACCTTGACCGAACCCCAACAAAATTAAATCTACTAGTTATCTTCTTTTCTTCATTTCTTCTCAAACCTGTATTGATTGTAGTATGTATAGGCCAATGGTTGTGATGAATATTCTTCCCTAAAAATGAAAATTTTAGTCAATGAGAAACTATGTACTATAAAAATTAAGTTATTACGAGCTGAACGGTCATTTATGATGTTTCATTCATTTAATACGTTGGCCTTTAAAAAAAAAAAAAAAAAAAGGTCAAATATTTAATTATATAAATTTAATGTCTGAGCTAAATTCATTTGCATTTTTTTGTCATTCATTATAAATGTAATGTATTTATCATTGTTACAATACGTAATGTTTATTGAGTGTGGCAGGACAACTTGAAACTTTTCTGTTTCGAATCATTCCGAACATTGCCATTTAACAACCCACAATATATATCTTGCACTGCCAATGTGTAGATAGCACATAAGTTTTTTTGTCCAAAGAAGAACTTAAAGAATAGTCTACATATACTTTATTTTTTCTCTTGCTTCTAGGTTTAATGTTATTCTTTCAAGTATAAAAAAAATCGATCGCTATATGTTTAATTATAAATTAATAACACATCATTATTTGTTTTATTTATTATTTAATAAAGAACGCCTATTCGTTTCTTATATTTTAAGAATTCATTTTGCATTCATTTTAATTTTTCATTTTGTTTTTTGTTATTATACGTAATGTTGTACATTTAGTTAAAATGGTTATCATTCTCATATTCACGTAGAACACGCTTTTCTATATATTGTTTGATAATTGTTTCCTTGGGTTTAGTTATGATATTCTCTGGGAAGGACTTGCGTTTTAAAGGTGCGACAATCCCCTACTGCCTAATCCATTGACGAAGAAGGAGAGTGACAACTTCCTTGTCCCCTCCAGGTTGGGGAGTTAGAAGGATAAAACGAAGCCTATTGTTAGGGGTATCGGTGCGGGAAGGGGGCTGCCTTTGTGTGTTTAGCGGGATGGCTACAACGGCCGTTTTTCCTCTTGCAATTTGGGGAAAATACACCCTTCACGAATTTCTTCTGATTCCAAACATTCATGGGATTCGCCAGCGATAAAGTCTTTGTGAATTGAATTGAGTCTATGGCAGGCTTCCTAAGGCATGTCATTTCTGATCTATCTGTATCTTCCTTATATCTTTCTTTTACTAATCTCATGCTTTGGATATCAATATATCATTGTACACAATAAAGGGCATTGCTCAGGAATTCTAACATTAAATAAATGTCAAATATATTTAAAATTTCTGAGAAGATTAGCAATGCTAAACTAACAGTTGCGTAATGTAATTTGCCAGTTAATAAAAGGTCTAATCCTCATACACAACATCTCAAAAATTGAAAGAAGAAAAATAATACCCTTTTGGATTTTAGTGGATGTTAGTATTAAATGCAGGGATGTTTTATCCAGAAAAAATATTAAGTTGAGTTAAGTTCACACCATGTTTTTTTTCATCCTTTAACTGTTTCTGTTTTTAAAATTTAATTTGATATTATATTAACTAATATTTTTCTTTAACATATGAATTGTTTATAAAATTATTGTTTTATGTTTATCAATAATTATATAAATGATTTGAGGTCCTATGTAGTTTACATAATCATGATCACTGCTTTTTTGTACTTTAAATAATGAAAGTTTCTATTATCGAAAATTGAAAGAATTTAGTATAATTAGATTTTTAAAGGATTTTCTCTTAAAGAAGTAAAACTGTTAACCTAACGAATATTTCTAAACCCATGAGTGAAAATTTATAATAATTTGAAATTTGTGAAAGCCTCGCAAAATCAATTTTTACCACAAGCAAAGATTATGTTGATGGTGTGACAATATCTTTTTAAAGAACTAACTTTGTTAAAATACATTGATATCATATATTTAATTTCCTCATATTTTCCTTATCATCAAAATGTGGAAGTTTCTTCATAGATTTTTTTTTATTTTGCAGTGTTGAGTTTTAACAGCATAACTTTGTGAGATAAAGTTCTTAATTTTTAAACGGTTCAGAATGCCCTTAACAAGTTCCTTTCGATATTTCTTGGAAGAAAAATATCCATGTATTTTTTATAGTAGTTTTCTATATTTAAACTCTTTAAATTAGTTGTGTATATTTAGGAAATTTATCTTATTCCCTGTTGTTAGGTTTCAAGGTAGTGGTGTTTTTGAGAGGGTAACTCCCCCTTTGTTAGATCAATAGCTGGAGGTTCTTTTTAAGTTAACAGCTGGCTACATAAACACGCAGGTGCCTTAAGCTGAGGCCTCTGCAAGAGACAAAAGCTTCTTCTAGTTTTAGGCTAAATTATGAGTTTTTCCACAAGAATAGTTTTAAATTTATTTTTAATTGACAAGACTTCAATGAATAATATCGTCTCTTCATAATAATAGTTTTTTTTTTGCTACGAAACAATATTTTAATGTTAACGTAACAAAATAGGTGAAATATGGATAACAATTGTTCATTACCAGAAAATAATGTGTACTTTCAAATTTGCCAAACATATTTCAAATTGAAAAATATTTATTATAATAAAAATTTTCGTTATTTGATATTTTCTAGAAAACCATTCTTT
>KZ807140.1:106258-123658 GCA_000696205.2 Oncopeltus fasciatus
TTTTTTTTTAAATTTTCAATGAGAGTGGATCCAGTTTCTTATTTCCTTTCTAACTTTATTTTGTCAATTATTAGGGGTTTTGATTCCTTGGAGAGGGACCTTTGTGGGAAATTTCGAAGAGTCCTTTACGGAAGTATACTCCCTCTGGGATATTTTTAGCTGAGGGGTGGGACGCGTCTCTCCCCCCCCCCCCCCCAATTTCTGAAGGTCTTTGAAGTGACTGACCCCGCCGTTGCTGAGAACTTGGGCGAAATGCTGTTAAAGTGTAGCATTCTATTAGCCAATGTCTTTAAGGTAAACTCCATAATGTTGTGTTTCTCTCCCGCACAGCTTCAGCAAGTGTTTCTTGCAACATCCAAGTATTCCTTCTTGGCCACAAATGGCCTTCCTTTACATACGAGACAACTTCGTAGCTATTTAAATCCGAATGTATATGTTTACTATACATCAGTAACGTATATTTAATATTTAATTTCCATTAACTTCCATACACATAAATGTCCATATTTCCATAAAATGATGTACTTGTAGTTAATACAGTGTGCTCTATATCTGAAGGCCCCTCAGAGCTGTCCTAAAACTTTTTGACAGAAACTATAAGGACAATGAGGGGCAGGTTAATAAGTCCGGGCAGCTAATGTTCTCAGAGCTGGAATATTTTATTCAAGTAAATAATCTAAAAGGTTATTTTCACTACCAATGAATATAGAAATACCATACCTTATTTTATCCGTCTTCATTGGTGTCTGCAAACCATCCTCCGTTTGCGAGCGCTTTCGGACATTGTCCATCTTCTTGGCCGAATACATGTGTTCACTGTCACTGTCTGTATTCAACTCCAAGATGGACAATGTTCGAAAGCGCTCGCCAACGGAGGATGGTTTGCAGAAACCAATGAAGACGGATAAAAGAAGGTATGAAAGTTTTATTCAAGTGTTTAAGGACTTCTCTGAGGGGCCTTCAGATATTGGGTATAATACTATAATTTTAATTTATTTCAATATAAATTTTATTTTATTTTGATTATCATTACATCCCAACTTACACATTTTTCGTTTTTTTTTTTTATTAAATTTTCTTCTTAAATATGTACATAGAATTTTTTAAAGAATTTATTTAAAATTTCTGTTGTCGCTCTCATGTTTCATCGTTCTATTCAGTTTATGTAGACTAAAAGCTACTCTCATTTCTAGTTACAGAGGTTTTGTTTAATATTCAGTTTTTTTTCTCACTTTATTCACATTGAATTGAACTCTTGAGGAATACACGGATCTCCATGAATGGGAAACGGAATGAAATGCCTTCCGTTGGTTTGGGCGATTTATACTCCACACCTGGGATGTTATGACACCTCAGGGGGAAAGTTACTGATAAGTGGGGTTCAGTGTAAGGTCAGCACGTCTGGCCTAGTGTTCGGAAAACACGGGTTCGAGTCCCGCCGTGGCTTAAAGTTTTTTTTCTTTAAAAATCACAACTATAGAATATTATATGAAAATATCTTTATAATTATGTGTTTAGTTTCAAATAAGTGTGGCACCACCACGAATTTAAGTCCGCCTTCCATCGTTTTTGGCGAATTTCTTCCTGAGAAGTTAGGATGCCTTCAGGGAGAAGTTTCCAACACGGTGGAATTAGTACTCCATATTGCATATTGTTAGCTTGTGAATAAAAAATTCGGGTTCGAGTCCCGCCATAGATTAAACCTATTTTCCTTTCACCTTTAATATTTCTACCCAATAATTCTAGTCGTTTTGCTAGTTGTTACCTAGAAATGATCTAGTTGTTTTCTTGAAGTAAACAAATCACTTAAAATTAATGACCGAACCTTGACCTACTACTTCTATCGTCGTCAATCGGTTTCAACCGATGCCTTGTAATGATGATTAATTATGTTATTCCAAGTTCCATTTCATACCGCTCCTATAGCCTACACAGTTTTTAAACATTTTTATACAAAATTTTATTTAAATATGAACCTCACTTCTACCAGTATAGTATAAATACCCAAGTAATATAAACAATTAATGAGAGGGATTAGAATAAAAAAATCTATCTGTCCCAGCCAGGAATCTCAAGCTGGATCTCCTGCTATCTGGGCCGGTGCATTTACCAGTTATGCTACCAGGACGCGCTTGATATCTCATTAAATTCCCTCTACTTGCGTGGGATAAAAAACCACAACCAAATAATATATTCCCAAGTAATATATTTTGCTGAAGACGGACAAGACTCTAAAGGCCATTATCAGTGTTTTATCTTACTTTACTTATTTTATCATTAATTTAGTTGACTTTGACTACACTGAAGTAATGATGATTTATTCTTTCATTTGATTAATATATTTATTTATTAATAAATATTTAATTAATTTAATATAAATTAAATATATAAATTAACTTAATATAAATTAAGTAAGAAAGGTAAAGGACCACTTTTAGCACTGTGTAATAGGTTTGGAGTAAATCTAACTGATATTAGCCAGATACTCTTCAGTAACTGATAATGAGGTCTTTCTCTTGTAGGATCCTCTCTTATACGTAATGTGTTGTGTTCTTCTTCTCTCTGATTAAGAACGACTTGTTCTTTCTATTTGTGCGTATTTGTACCTTTATTTGTCTTCATGTATATCTAGATTACGTTCGTTATGGCTATTAGCTTTTGGTATTCTTTTAGTCACGCATACGCACGCGTGTACACTCACTCACACGCAACTATTCGTATATTTATATTAGTATTAGGATTTAGTAAGTGACTGATGATGGCACTTTTTGTTTTTCCGGAATTTTCCAGTACATATATGAGCTTGTTTTAATTAATAGTTATGTAGTATCACTGTCCTTTATTTTATTGAATCAATATTATATTATATTTAAGAGAATATATCCTTAAAATACAATTTGTGAGAAGTGAGATTATTTGTGTTATAAAGGGGGGATATTCAGGAGGACTGAAGTGGTGGACCGGGTACATATTTATTATTCCTAATCGATATTATCTTTGTTCCAGGTAAGTTCCTCTCTTTTCTCCATGCTCAATTTGATGCCTTCTTAAGTAAGTACATACTTTATCTGTTACTAAAGCCATGTTATATAGACATGTATCTGACTATCTGTCTGATTTTTAGTATTTGAAGGTTCCTTGAGTAAAAAAAAAAAAAAAAAAAAAAAAAAAAAAAAAAAAAAAGGATTTTTCTGGAATTTTCTGCTAGAGTAATTCGTGGTTTTACGAAACTAAATCCAATGAAAAATTACATTTTACTGAAGTAACTCCACGCTTATTTGTTTATGATTTTTTGTAAAATTAATTAAAATTAGAGGAAGTGCCTATCGAAACATTTGTTTTCGATAGATTTTTTTTTTGAGCAATTTAACTTTAGCGATAAATAATCCAAATTATTCATTAATCCCTCCCACGATGTTATATATATATATATATACATAGTAAATGAGAACAGGGGGAAAGGGTAAATTGAACATACAATAAGAATGAAAAACAATGATTAAAAAGGGAGAGACTTCTCGCCCTTCTTCAGTGAGGAGTGAAGAGACCTCTTATATATATATAAANATATATAATATCGTGGGAGGGATTTATATAAAAAATAAGAACAGGTGGGAGAAAGAGTGTGGTAAAAAACATGATACAACGAGTAAAATATTCTGTGAGACTTCTCGCTTTTCGTGAGTGAGGAGAGAAGAGGAGCCCAGACTGGCGAGTCTGAAGGGAGACTCTCTTCACTCCTCACTGACGAAGGACGAAAATTTTGCTCTTTGTAATTTTTTCTTTTGTGTCCCACCTATTCTTATTTACTATATAAGAAATTGACGTTTATTAAGATTTATTCAAGTTTTCTAAAAAATTTACAGATCTTTCATAAATAGTTTTAATTAGTTTTAGTACTTTAAGACTTAGTTATAGATAAAGTGCTCCATATTCGTTCTAATTGTTTTACGGTTTTCCTTTATTATAAGTTCCCAATTTCGGCCTTGAAATAATTAAAATATAGTCCTGTTAAAGTAATTATCAATTATTTTCTGTTAAAACTTTGCGAGGAGCATACTAACCAAATAATTTTAGCGTAAGACTAAGATATTAACTTTTATGGTATACAGTATTATTTATGAGTCCTGTAAAATTTTGTTTCTTTTTACAAAATTAACGTTATTAAATCACAGTACTTCAAGTCATTTGGAACATAACTTGGCAAGTTTACCATAATAAAACTTACATATGAGAGATTGCGACAGACTACGTATGTGACACGCTAAGACGAGGGAATACCTGCATGAATGAGCTACGAGTATGTTGCAAGTGGATCAACCACAGCTAAGATAATCATTAATTCTTCGAAGTTTTTCTGTTTCCAGAAGGGATTATTGGAAAGTAAATTCCTTCAGAATGCTATGGAGGAAATGCTTTTATGACCCTTAAAAAATGTTCACAAATGAAAATATCTTTGTGTTATGAAAATTTGCTTTTGATTGTTTCATATATATATATATANCAAGTGCTTATATATATATAGTTTTTGTTAATAATCTACTGATGATAAGCATTCTTTTATCTAGTCCTATAAATGATTTAAAAATAGTATATATTTCTTATTATCATGGACTCTTGAGAACCCTCAGACTGAATTTCACACTCTACTATATAGTGTAAGATGTTTTCTTTATGAAGTGCCCTTGGTGGATGCAAGTGTGTTTTTAATATCGCCATTGTTCTGTTACGCAATCTCTGCCTCCACTTTGGTTGGAATCCTGCCACAATAGCTTTCGTTATTGGTTGGCTCAGAACTCTACTAAAAACAACTTTTGTTGCTCTACATTATTCGGATGGGGAATTCTTCAGTTATTCCGTGTGTCGAGTGGCCCACTTACATCCGCTCTACACTCAGACACTGCTTTGTAAGAGAGCAAATTAAAGTAATCTTATTCAAGGACAGAAAGGAGCCAATTGCTTGTGAGACTATTTGAGGAACATGATAGGTGTAAAATGTAGTTTCATAATTATCTGTAACATTTTACATGAAACTCATATTAAGATTATATTTGGGAGTGTAACTAGGAAAGCTGGGAATTTCCTTAACTCTTCCTGGACGGAAATTTTAGAACGGTAGTCTAAGCTTGCTATAAAGTATCTGTGTCAGGTTAACTCTTCTTGAGGAAGAAAACTAATATGTAGTTCACTCACGTTTAACAAACAGTGATGTGGTTTGAGAATGTATTCCTTTGCTAATATATTTATTTGTCTAACGCAATAATTCTTCATCTTCAATGGTTCCCCTCAACCACCACCCACTCTCTCCTCCGCCCCCCCCNTTATTATCGTATAATGATAAACCATGAGTGGTATTCCCTTTACACAAAACCCTCATAAGACTGTGGCTATATATATATATAATTTATGTGGAGACCTTTTTAGCCCTTTTTAGGTTTATATTATGGAAATTCGTAATATATTCATTATTCCATTTAATTTCAAACACTTACTTTCTTTACTAATTTTAGTGCAAGGTAACAGATTAAAAATCTAACTAAGATTTTTTATTCTGTTCCCTTGCACTAAAAATTAGTTAAATGTACGTGGGACTAAATACCACAAAAATTTTTTTTATAAAATTACTTTCTTTACGTTCTCCTCATTGGTTCCGAAGGTCTCTGCCCTTCCAGTCGTCATCAGCGAGATCCCCAACTCTCTACGACAATACCCTTCATTCTACTAGAGCCGGATCTTTCTCGACTTCTCCCTTTCTGTTCCAAATGGAGGACGGATCTGGGCCCCCTTTGGTGACTGTACCATGGGAGCTGATGAGGGACTGATCCCTACCACATATTTCCATACGTCACATCTTCTCGTTTCCCAGTCTATAGTGTCACGTTAATTTCAGTTGCCTTTTCCATTTTTTATATTTCAAATATAGGCTCTTCTCTTTGACTCGGATTTCATTGAGAAGAGTCTATATTCGGAATATAAATTTTATTATGAATCCAACTTCTTTTTAATTAGAATTTATGTCCGTGTTGAGGTAGCGATTGATTTCCTGAAACGTATTCTTTTAAATTTTCAATGTAAAATGAATTAATTATATACTGAAATTATATACATGTGTGTAGTGTGTGAGTTCGTGCATATATTTATTACAGCGCACCCTCTCATATACTCTTATATATTGAGTTATTGGTATGTTTCTGCCCTGCTTTGTAAACAGGCAGATATTTAGGAGGGGCGAAGTGAGGGAGATTGTGGCGTGGGATATCACTTTGATCTGTATCTTCTCGTTGCGGAGGTTGTCTTGGAGGGAGGCCTCATTCCATCGGCGAGACGTGGCGATACTCCAGGACAATACTCCCAGAGCTATTCAGCCTGAGACCGGCATTGTTGCTGCTATCCGCCTCGCTCATCTGTGCACCGCATACCGCGGTATGAACACCCCACCAGCCATACTCCTGTCATCTTATTTTGAAACCTTCTTTCGAGTTGAGTAGGTTGCGCGTTGGCATTTCTCTTCCTATGTTACATCTGCTGAAGTTAAGAGTTTTCTTATCTCTTTCCTTTACTATTGAATGCAAAATGTACTTAATGGACAACTGTAGCTTATATTCATTTGCCTTTGATTGTCACAATTTAATTATAAGTCATAAATGTTTTACTTAAAATACTATTAGAACTTAGTGCACATTGTGCATACAATTATGCTAATAGGTTATGCATTTTTTGGTAGGCGCGAGTACGCGCGCGCGCATAGATACATATATGCTATGTAAAGGTAACGTATGTGCTTTTAAAGACACTTTAATTTTTGTTAAAATTCCTATGATTTTTTTTTTTTTTTTTAAATAACTGTGACCGAATATTGATTTAAGCTTTATACTTATATTACCAAAAGCTTTAAGCTTATTTTTATGTTTTAATTTAATGAAAAAACAATTTTTTTAACAACTATCAATTAGATATTTTAAATAATATAAATATAAGCATTTAGATAAATAATTTCATTCTCTATGTTCGTTCGCTACTTTTTATAAGTGTGGCTATAGGTATTTTTCGTGGTTTCATCTCATCTTTGGGACTAACTATTTCTACGGTTAGCCAGTTCACTTCACCTCACATGGAAAAGCTACTAATATTTGTTATTTTTTTGTTTTATTTTTTTTAAAGCTTCCGATTAGCAAAACCAAGAAAAGGAACAACATAAAATCGGCGGATTATCTCGAACCATAGACATTCTATTCCGCAGATTGACCGGTATAATCTTCTTAGTGGGAGATTTCTTCTGCGTATATTACTTTATTTTAATTTTAAATACAAATCCAAGGGTATTGGTTGCTCATGTTCGTTTCCCACGTATTTGAAGAATTAATCGTACTCTTTCATACCTATACTTTCTAAATAATACTTATCTTTCATTGCTCTAAGGGGTTTGTAGGGTACACATATACTTTGTTATTTATACATTTATAATTAGTCTCTTTCTTGCAGTAGGCTCTTCTAATGCTCGGAAAACTCATTTTATAGCGTTTAAGGTCCTTCGTACAAGTGCTAAATCATATTAAAATCCCTCTCCAAAGAAAAAGTACATGCAAGCGCACCAGACTATCATCCGGTCTCATTCTAGTTCCCTTAGTGAATCCTCTCTCCATTTTCTATTTATGTATTGCCCTCTATAGTCATTTTTGCTGAACGAGCTAATCACTCTCAAGTAACTATAATAATAATCTCCCCCCCCCCCCTTTTTTTTCCAAATTTAATTTTGTTGAAATTAAAGTCATTAATAAAATTTAAAATTATTATCGTTTAAGGGTTTATTAACCATTATGGAAAGATTGCATAATTTTTGCATTTTTCTTCATGGCTGATATTAAAGATACATTTAACTTGTGATAGACTTTCTGGCTTGCATGGTTCCACTAATAATACCGTTTAAAGTCTGCTGATAGCTGTGAAATTCCCATCCTAATGGGTATCTGAGGTAGCCAAATCAAGTAAGAGTGCTGGTAGTTGGAGGCCGGCCCACTCGGCTACCCGTGACCGTTAATTAATCGCTGTTCTTTTAGGGCACTTCCTGCGGGAAAGTAACGGTGACCGGAGCGCTAACAGCACCTCGTCTGTCTCTACATCCTCTTCACCTGTTATCCAAGTACACTTGAGCCGATGTCAGTCACCGTCAACCTATTAATAGTCACTCTTTGTGAAACTTCTGTTTAACCCGTAATATTTCTATTATTATTATCGTATAATGATAAACCATGAGTGGTATTCCCTTTACACAAAACCCAATACAATATTTACGAAATTTAAATTACGAAGAAAGCTGTCATTATTTTTGTGAATTTTAACACAAACATTATATAAAGTTAATTAATATTATTATCCACTTGCGAATGAGTATTTGTTTTTTAATATTTTTTGTTATGTATTATGTATTTATTGATATTTGCACTTCTACAAGTAAGGTTGCTCTTGTCCATGTGAGTTTGATATCGTCATGTGGGCCTGACCAATCTTAGTTGCTCATAGTGAAGGTTTTAATTCTAAAATAGCTATATCATTGAGATGTTAACACCTATGAACCTCGAGTCTTTCTCAGATTTTTCTTATCGATATATTTTCGGAGTATTGTACATCTCAGTAATAAGTTAAATGTTTAACATCAAATAGATGACTTGGTAACTCACCACAAAGGCTCCTGAAGACACACACAAAAAAAAGCACAGATCTTTTGGGGCGCAAATAACATTGAAATTGTTATTAATTCAAGTCAATTATTATGATTCTCGGAGAATATATAGAGGAACTGTTATTCACTCAAACGTTGCGTTTGTTCACATACTCGAATTAACTCCTATTAACTGATACATTCTATCCAATAACTTTCCTGATCCAGTAACATGTTTTTCATTGACTGTATCCTGAGAATCTGACAATGGCCCATTGACATTCAATTTTTATTCAAAGTTTAGATTCTATGGTTTTATTTATTTCTTTGACTGTGCGGTGTAGAGTGAGTACTTCCAGATTATTTCATGACCCACCCTAAAAACGCTCTCATCCTTTCTACTCGCGAGGAAGCTACTATCATAACAAGCTGTCATGGACTTTATATCCTATTCGTGTTTAGCTATTGATAAGTTGAAAAAATAAATAAATAAGATTCTTTTCAGCGGAAAACAAAAAGAAATAAGAGACTTTTTTACCGTATGACTTTTCTTACAACATGTTGTTTATTCAATAATATTCATTAATGTACTTTGCTTTAATAGCTATTATACATTTTTATTTTAAATAAATATTTTACTGCAAAAGTAGGTCCTCTACTTACCTCCTCACTATCCACTTCCTGATAAAACTACGCGTTCTTCTTTTTTTTTTAAGGTTTAATACTAATTCTCTAATATTCACTATTATTCATTAATGACAGTTTAAAGCTGAATGTTTGTAAACCAGTAAAATTATCTAGATAAATTTAAAATTTTCATTTTTATTAATGTACTACTAAAAATAACTAAGTAGTAAAAACCAAAACAGAATTTCCTGAAACGAAAGTTTCAGACTAAACAGAAAGAAATATAATGGAATGGATTAATGGTTCAAGTAGTCTCATTACAATACTACTTAGTAATAATGTTTTTCTGACGTTAGCGTTTTTGCTAGTCACTAAACATTTGACAACTTCACAAATTAACTTCCTGTCATCATTTAAATATAACTTCTAATTACAAATAATAATAATTTTATGTTTTATGAGGAATATTTATCTTTAATATTTAAATAGTCTCATATTTTAGCCATTTTGCGGCCTCGCAATTAAATTTTGGATAAAGTTGTCTTTCCCTCAATGTATTCATTCAAACTGAGCGCATTTGTCCTTAGGAGGTGATCTTCAGGAAAATTCGAAGTGAATACAGTTGACATTTTAATTTCAGCTTTTTCATCTTGTTAAAAAGGATGTAAGCTATTTCATTTTCTGAATTTCCTTTTAAGTTACATATGAGGGATTGTAGCTTCTGTTGTATTGTTCGAGTACAATTTATTTTTCTGTATTATACGATCTCATTATTTCCTAAAATGAAGTTAATTTAAAAGTAACATTATAAAGTTGGAGGACTTGAGCCCCTGGCTAGGGGTAAGGTAGCTGTTACTCCAGTAGGCTGCGTTTTGGCTCAGCAGAGAAGAGGACTCATCAGCCGCTGAAGAGCCGGCCGGCTTCTCTCGACATCTCCCAATTCCCCCCCTGGCTTTGTTCCCTGGAAAGAGGACGGCCATTGTCTGGAGGGAACCTGAGGATGAGCTCACTCCGAAAACAGCACTCCAGTACCACTATCGCTCCGTTCTCGCGGCTTGATGGTACTGCTGTTTCCAGGCTTTGTTCCCTCTACCGGAGCGTTTATAACGGCCCTGCTGCGATTCGCGCTACCGCAAACTTGGTAACACGCCCCCCATTAACTCCAGATTCGATTTCATCGTATATCAAATGCTTATTGAACATCTAAAACGATTTTGTTTAAATTAAAATGGAGAGTTTTTGACCGTGGAGATTATTAGCAGAGAATTTGTTGGGGTTCGGTCAAGGTTGATTAAAAAAAAAATACAATTTTAAATATGTGTATCTTTAAATTATCTGCTAACGTTTCGGCTTACATTATAAAGCCTTATCTTGAAGACGTGAGAGGACGTCTGAAATGTTCATACGCTTTGATCCAGGAGACAACACGACCCCTCTCGCCTTCATGATTACCCTAAAGATGGCTTACAAACCGAAAGGTTGGCAAATAATAAAAAATACTTTTTATTTTTTATTTATTTATTTATTTTTTTTTAACTTTACAAGTTATAACCTTGATTGAACCCCTACAAATTGTCTACTGATTTTGTTTAAATTTCAAGGTTTTGTTTAAAGCTTTTTAACAAATTTTCCATTAGGAAATCATGCGTTTCACATTGATTCGATGCCATTTTTAAAAAAAATATTATTTTACTCGTCAACCTAGTAGCTAAAAATATTTTTAGGAATTAAGTGAGCTGAAAAACCCCGCAATTCTGATCAGTAATGTGATGATCCTAATAGGAATACTAACATACCTTGCTAATTATAAGAGGAATGCTGACGTATGACGTAGATCATGTTCTCTTTCTCTCAGGAAAAGGTGTATGCCTTTGATGAAAACATACTTGTTAGGGCACACTCAGCTTGCTCTCCTTAAACATGTATGAGGGGATGGTAAATGGTTGTCAACATGACCCAGTTTCCCACGGGATATTGACAGTGGGGACAGTTGTCCGTCGGCAAGTCTGTCAGCGGAAGGAGGTCATAGTCCAAGTGTCGATCAACCTCTGTTTGCCGATCCAACTACTCCTGTCCCATTCCGGAAGCGTTATTTCTCCTGGCGTACTTCTTTTTTCCCCTGCGCTATTTATTTCCGTTCCTCTCCCATGTATACGTCAGTCGGCTCGCATTCGTCTGCTTTCTACTCCTACTTCTGTCATCAAGTAGAATTCCTTTAAAGAAATAATATAGTTCATGATGGTGCCAATGATACTCCTTTTGAAAAATTTCACTTCTTCTATGATTCCTCTTAATGGAGCTACAGATTCGGCCCATTCAAAAAAAAAAAAAAAAAAAAAAAAAAATCTTGTGCAAAAGCTGAAAATGATAGTTATTGTAAACGTTATCGATTAAATTGGTATTTAAGGTACTTTCCCTAAACTATATTGATTCTTGAGTTATGTTATTATACATTTTTATTCTTTAATATGTTACCGAGAAAAAATAATCATTAAAGATGATACTGAAGGATTTAGTCAGCCTTTTAGGAACCTCACTTTTCGCTAATTCCTAAGGAATGTCGGTATTGAGAAGGTTCTTCTCACGATTGATTTTTTTTTTTAATTTCTATTACTCGTAGACATAAAATATGATTGAAGAAATGTGTGTATATATATGTGTACTTCATCATGTCTAACTTCCTGCAGTTTTTTGTTTCACTTAGTTATATTTGACATATTTTCTTTAAATGTAAAAGGAATAACTGAATTTAATTTTAGAACGTATTAATACCTGCAGGAGTGGTAGATTACCAGAAGTACCAAGTTCTAGTATTCAAAGTTGTAACTGACATAATACTTAGTTTAGCGCTATGAAACTATAGGCGATTTATATAATGATGGAATATATATTCTATACGTGTTGGGATTACATACATGACATGGAAAGTTGAAATACAAGTATTTACAAGGGTATTATGGAATTTGCTTAGTTTATGTAGCTGACGGACTTTTGTCCTTATTGCCTATTGCAGGATTTGAGATCTAGTTATTTATTTATTATATTCATTTATTATTTTTTATGTCCATATTTAATGAAGCATGGGAAATCTTAATTTATGCTGTCCTTCCGTGTCGTGCATATAATAAACAAGAATTAAATGCACGATGATGTAACAATGTTTTTCCAACATTCCGCGTACCATTTCTATATCCCGACGAACAAACTAAACAATGAATTATGTAATTTTATTAAATATCCACTGATAAATAGATACTAGTTATAGTTCAATAAGAGAATTACACAAGGAAGAACCCTCGAAATTCGGTTGTTCACAGATTGTCTCGGAAGTGGCGAATTCCTTCACACTGATATAGCGAGGTTGGTGTGCTTCAAGTTGCTTAAAGAGGAATTAGTCACAACAGATTTAAAGTACGATTTTAGGGAATTGTCATCATACGATATATGTCAGAGCTGGCATTTTCCTTATGAGGTGTTTAAGTTATTTGCTTTTAATTACATTTTCATATTTAATGGAACCAACTGATAAATGATTTCATCTTGTTTTAGCCAGATTTATTATAAAACAATAAGAAATGAGGGGCGTCTCTTGGGATTTACTCAGATCTCTTAGATGGGTTTTCTTCCATCTCATATTGACTTTGCCACTTCAAATACGTTGTGTTCTAAGTGAGTTTACCTGATTCACCCAATTATATTGTTGTACACATTATTTTCCGTAGCTCCTCACAGGTTTGAGGTATCGAACTTCAACAGAGAAATGAGATTTTATTTTCATGGCTCATATGACCGTAATGATACAACGAACTAGTATATATTTCAGCCTTGTCTTTTTATGATAATTAGCACATTCATTGAAGGAGATAAGGAACAACCTATGAAATCAATTTGCAAATTAGTGAATTTTTCTGCTGTTATTATGTGTAGGAAAGCACATTTTAAATACCTGTTTTTAAAAATACAATCTATTACATTTTATTTCCTACGACATTTATAGCTTTATATAGAGGGTGATTATTTGGAAAGTGTGGGATTTCATCGACTTTATATTGTACAGAAGTCCCAATGAGTAAAATATTGTGATCTTTTTTTTCTCGTCCTGATAATTCCTTTGACCTTTATTTCAATCTCATTTGCAAAGTACCAAAAATAATGGTTATAAACACGAATTTGTACTTGGAGAAATGTTTGTGATTACATCTTATTTATGTTGTGGTTTACATTCTTTATCAAGCTTATAGTTGTAACTAAAAAAGGTTTTGATAAAAAAAAAAAGAAAAAAAAAAAAGAATGGACCGATTGAACCACCAATTTTCGCTCAACCTTATTTTAGAGCTTGATGGTACTGCTGTTTCCAGGCTTTGTTCCCTGGAAAGAGGACGGCCATTGTCTGGAGGGAACCTGAGGATGAGCTCACTCCGAAAACAGCACTCCAGTACCACTATCGCTCCGTTCTCGCGGCTTGATGGTACTGCTGTTTCCAGGCTTTGTTCCCTGGAAAGAGGACGGCCATTGTCTGGAGGGAACCTGAGGATGAGCTCACTCCGAAAACAGCACTCCAGTACCACTATCGCTCCGTTCTCGCGGCTTGATGGTACTGCTGTTTCCAGGCTTTGTTCCCTGGAAAGAGGACGGCCATTGTCTGGAGGGAACCTGAGGATGAGCTCACTCCGAAAACAGCACTCCAGTACCACTATCGCTCCGTTCTCGCGGCTTGATGGTACTGCTGTTTCCAGGCTTTGTTCCCTGGAAAGAGGACGGCCATTGTCTGGAGGGAACCTGAGGATGAGCTCACTNTCAATTTTTATATGTATATTTTTTATATTAATTATTTTTGTAAAGATTTATTACTAATGTTGCTTTTTAAAATATTACATAATGCTCAAAATGTAGATGAAAAAAAAGGTTGACTTTATTAATTTTTGGCTCAAATCGGATGAACAAAATATTGATATTGAGGGCCTTTCATAATAATTAGTATTAGGGAATTCTTTAAGAAACATAATAGGTGTGTATTGTAAATTTTTGTTGACATTTTGTTCAAAATTTTTTTTACATAAAACGTTTTGTGATATAGATATTTAAGAATGTAACAATGATGATTGAGCGCTCTTCGATTCTTTCTCCCCGTTGCTTAGCCATTATTAGTGATCTTACGTTTTACGCCCATTGCTCGTTCCGGTTTACAGGATAAAATTGGTCATTTAGTCTATCTTTAATACTATATGGGAAATGTGCTTAGTTTATCTTGCGTTTCGTAATTTTTCTTTGCAATCGTAGCTGTCAATATACATATTTAAATTTTTTTGAAAACTATGTAATAAAATTCGAATAAATCTAAATCAAATAATATGGGGTGTATTAAAATTTGAATAAAATGTAAAATTTGTAGTGACTGATGATGTGGACCATTTTTCGTAGTACAGAATTATTTTCTCTTCTACATTATATTTATTTCAGACATGAAGAGCTCGCTTTTTTTTCTATCTACATACAAATGATCTTGGTGCTATACAAGTCTTCACATTTTTAAACATTGCATTTTCCCCTAAATATCTTTTATGGAGTTGTATAGACGAAATCATTTTAATGCTATTCGACTTCATTTAATTTAGAGTTAGTATGTTTTTACATTTTTAAATTGTTTTAGCAGAATTTTATCTCTTCTAAATTGAAGTTAAGTTCTGAGAAGAGTTTCTAGGCGAGTTACATTTAATGCTCAGCTCGTTCACATTTATGGAAGATATCCTTCCTTCTAAAAGTGCCTGTGGCGAAAAGTTAAAACTTTCTAAAGTGCTTTGGTGGGAAAAAGCTTCCAGGACCTCTTTTAGAAAAAAAATGGTCACCTAAAAGAGTTTTAGCAGGTGTCCTTTATAAAAACAAACACTCAGGTACCATATTCATTATTTTTTTTTTTTTTTTGTTAAATGTCTTCGATTTTTCCCCATACCTTCTCAGGCGTAGCTAAATATATCATTCCTTCAAAATTTTTATGTATACAAAAGTCGCTTTTAAACCTTTTAATTTTATTTTTGAATATAGAGTGTAATTTTTAGTTTAAACTTTTCGCGTTTATAGAGGGGATGGGGGTTTTAGTTGATAACCTTAATTTGTATAATTATTTTCTTCGTTTTTAACAATATTGTTATTCATAACTATAAAATTCAAATTCCTAACTTTGTAAAATTTTATCGAAAACTATCCGAAAAAGGATATTATTAAAATAACTATGTGAATTGAGCAGGTCCACCATTTCTCCAAACTTTAATTTAGTTTGAAAGAGTGTAGAATAAGATTAATTGAATAGTCGCGAATAAATAATGGATTAATAGTACCTTCTTTATTATTGATTATGTGAATAATGCTATTCGATAAAATGAAATTGGTTGAGGGGAGGAGTTAGAGATTGACACAAATTTAAGATCTTAGTGTCATTGCTAATATTAGCGTTAAGAAAGAATCTGTGGAACAAAATAGGCTAAAATTATAATTTTACAACTTTTTTTTATACATATATTAAAGAAGAAATTTAATGTTAGGCAGACCATCTTATTCTTAAAATATAGAAACCATATTTAGTACTTGGGCTTTTCATTCAAAATTGTTGAAGAAGTTTATTTTTGGCTGAAATCAGATGAGAGGGAGGAAGACCAAAATTAATAGTATTGATTTCTTCATTTTTATTTGAGTTACAAGCAAGTTTCAGAATATAATAGGTGCAAAATTAAATTCATTAAAGCTTATGTTCTACAATATCTAAGTTAAATGCTTATTAAGGAAGATATTAATAAACANATTTCTTTATATGGCTTGCCAACCTTGCGGTCTTAAACGCCAGTTTCCAAGGTTTATGTTCTATTGCATTTTTACTAAAGCTTGTTAATAGAATGCATTTTCGATTGTAACTATATTCTATCAACATTTTTTAATAAATGTGGTAACCTAACTCTTTAAAGTCTTTTAGATTTTTTAAAAAAGTAAATCTTTTTGAAACATATGAAATCTTGATTTACATATCTTTGGGAATTTTGCAAGTATATCGACCTCGTCAACATTTATGGTAAAGGTGTTTTGGGTAGATGATATCTACACTGAACAACACGTCTCACGAACATTGAGCAATGTGTTTAGATAACCGATTAATTTTGTAAGAACCAGTTGTCGCTGTCACAGGAGAACCCGATTTCACTTCCAAAAATGGATAGTTCATCCTATCCTCTTCCCCTCTCATGACTCCATGGATAGCAATCCTCAATCTGCACTGGTGGTCTGTACCCTCTACAGTCGTCAACACACCAATCAATAGACCACATCATCACCACAACCTGAATGAGTTTTTGTCCTCTTAGGAGTATTTTAGTCTGAACGAAGTGAATATCGTTAACTTCCCAAACTCTCACCTAGCCAGCATCAATCAATCATTATTATTGAAGAATTATCATTCTGGCTTCTCACTTGAGATACTGTTAAATACGTGCTTAAACCATCCAATACATCGAATATTGGGGGAAAACTATATTTTGGAAAGTCTTTAATTGGTGATGGGCAAATTGGGCAGAATAATGATGCGGTCACCCATCTTAGTTTTATTTGTAGAATTATTCCTCAACAAGAGCTTTTCACAAAATTTTATGCTACAAAAACGTTAAAAAATTACACTTTATATCTATCATGTTCTATTGACTTTTTTTTGTCTCAAATAACAAAGAAATCAATAATTCAAAAAGAGAGTTTGTTGACCGTAGATATTATTCTAAGATGATTTTAGTTGGGGTTCGGTCAAGGTAGATCCAAAAAAACACAAATAAAAAAATGTATTTTTTTTTTAAATGAAGGATTATCTGCCAACGTTTCGGCTTACATTGTAAGCCATCTTCAGGGCTGTAGAAATACAATGTCATGAGAATACAGTAATATTTGAAATTAGTAAAATAGAGAATTATAATATAATGTGATATCAAGAGTATGAAAGTAGAAAGCTGTGTAAGACAATTAAAAGTTTAGGACAAGACGTCCTCTCTCATCTTCATGATAGGTAGGTGTGGCAAAATTACTGCTTTAATGATATTTCAATTGTTTCCTGTCAATTAGTTGTTGGTTTGCATGTTTTTTTC